>CM076577.1:421646227-421658727 GCA_034641835.2 Pinus albicaulis
GCCCAAGCCTGTGGAACTTTGGGGCTTCTGTTTCGTGGCACGAGGGAAACCGCCTAGTTCTGGGAACCTTGCCGTTTCCATCTCCTGTCCCGACAAAAACCGTGCCCCTAGTGAGGGGAACTTGGGTTTCCGTTGCGCGGCACGGCGAAGAACCGCCCAAGCCTGGCGAACTTGGGGCTCCCATTTCCCGGCGCGACGGAAACCGCTCCCCTGGTCCGTCTTCGCAACTTGGGGTTTCCACGCCTCGTTGCGGCAGAAGCCGTCCAAATGCGGGGAAGGTTGGGTTTTGTAAGGCCCCAAGACTTCATGAGGCGCGTTCGTGGTAACGGGCGCGCCCGTCGGGCGTTTGGGCGCCGTGCGACGTTACGGGCGAGCCGCCGCACAGTAACCGCACGGGCGCGGGTGTGTGGCGGCGAGCGGCACGGGCGCGTCGCACATAGCCAGCAGTGGCATTGGAAAAAGTGACGTTACAGGCGAAACGTCACAGCGTAGCCGGAGTCATAGAACTGACGCACGAGTTGAGCGGTCGATGCTACACGAGTGGGCGGACAGCTGAACGATGGGGGTCGTCTGGGGTCGACCGAGTGACCCACAACATGCACATGATACGTGTATTAATACGACGTGCGGATGATGGAGAAGTCATCCAACCAACGATCAAGCAAGCATCTGAGTGCAAGCGCATCTGAGTGCAAGCGCATTGGGTCAAGTCGTGCGACATACGTGCAGGGCGTGTGGAACTTCTCCGCAGGGCATTCGTAGTGTAAGGTCGGGTCGGGCAGGGCGTCCGCACGATCCGAGCTTCAGTTCAGAAGTCGTTCTGAAGGCATCGTGAGTCGGAATTGAGTGCCAAAAGTTGAAGCAGGTGTGTTTTGATGGGACGGAGCTAACCACATAGCTGGGGGAGCGGATTGGACAGATGGAGAGATCGTGGGGAGGTTTGAAATCATTTGCAGTGCTGACCCGAGTGACACGGCAGCACTTGGGCAGTTTTATGCAGGATATTCCCGAGGTGAATTCTAGTGCTGTAAATGATTGTTGTGGGCTAGTTAATGATTGTCAAGCATTGTAAGCTTGGACAAAAAGTGACTTGCCTTTTGCCCCTCCCTTGTATGTATGGGCGTACACCGTGGATGTGATGATGATGTTCATGTTTTCCGCACATTGAAAGAACATTTGATTAACTAATTTAACAAGTGTTGCTAAAGGCGCAGTCTACATACTTGAGTATTACGAAAAGGAGAAGTACGGTAGTGCCGCACCCCGTCTATAGCACGGATGAAAGGTCACCGAAGGTCTAGGGGCGTGACAGGTTTCCTCGCCCCGCCGTGACGACAGTCGCCCAACTGTGCGAAATGTAAGGTTTCCATGTCCCTGCTCAATGGACACCGTCCAATTATACGCCCGCCGCGACGGAAACCGCCCCGTAAGACCCACGAGCCGAGGACGACGACGGAAGGCATTGGAAGCGTTCGGTGGACATGCGACGAATGACGAAAACCACGATGGAAGGTTAGACGGGCGCGCCGACGGACGAAAACATTGTTCGGCTACTATGCAACGTTATCATGGTGACCGTGCGACGTTTAGGAGGGACGTGCATAAACGCGTCCAAAAATGGCCGTGTGTTGGCTTGGAGGTTTTATAGGCCGGCCGTGGTGGCAAGCCGACGTTAAGGAGGAAATGCCACGTCGTAACCAAGGCTTTATGGGCGTTTACTGGGTCGGCCTTATATGGGTCAAGCCCCACCCATGGAAGCAATGTGTGGGCAAAGGCACATACGAAAGGAGGACGTGCAATGGACGATAAAGGAAAGAAAGAAGGACATCAACATCTTGTTGATTCCACCATTGGCAAGCTAATGCTCGAGCCAGAGCGAAGGTCGAGGGTGGAGGGCGAAGCCGCAGCAGGGAAACGGAGTCTGGGTCGAGTCGGGTAAAAACTCGTTCGGCATTCACCCGCAGGTCGAGTCGGGTTCCTTCCACAGGGCGCGTGCGGTGCAGTGTTTAGTGCATGGTGGAGTCGGGTTCCTTCCGCAGGACGCGTGGAGAACAGTGTTCAGGGCGGGCGCGTTCAGGTCGAGTCGGGTTCGTGCAGCGCGCCCGCGTTCCGGACGCGCGGAACAGTGTTTGAAGGCGCGGAGTTCGTTCGGCAGGGTCGGGTCGGGTCGAACGCGTGCAGACCGTGACCCCGGTGACCCGCGTGCGGAAACGCGTTCAGGGTGCCGAGGGCGTCTGTGACCCGAGTGACCCACTCGAACCAGAATTCGCGCAGACTTCAGAAACATGTTCTGAAAGGGAATTTTGGGGTTCCTTTGGATTTTTTGCACCGTTGGGAAGCTGTTAAGGCTAGACCCAGGTACAAGCACATTTGGCAAGAAGCATAAATGGTTTATGGAGGCTTGGTTGTATAGTTATTGCAGATTGTACATATTTATTGAAGCATAATACTGGGCAGACTTATTAACGAGATTTGCCCCTCCCTTGAATGTCTGGGCGTTCATGTGGTTTGATATTGATGTTTATTGCTGTTTTATTTCCCCACAGGAGCACTTTGGAAGATTAATTAAACAAGTGTTGAGTTAGGCGTAGTCTACTTATTGAGTATTTGAAAAGAGAAAAATAAGGTAGTGCCGCACCCGTCTATAGAGCGGTTGGGAGACTACCACATGTATAAGGGCGTGACAGTTGGTATCAGAGCTACATTTTTGTGGCTTTTATTATTATTATTATTGAGCAGGGATACCGTTGCAGTGTTGCAGGTGGTATTGAAGCTTGATGGATGAGTTTGTTTCATTGGAAATGAACTTCAAAGAAATTAAAGAGAAGTCGAAGGAAGTGGAAAAGGATTTTGATGAGGTGAGTCGGACCATTGATACATTGTGCAAGAGGAGGACATCTGGCATGAGAAAAGATGAAATGTTTCGAGTTATGAAGAAAGTGAGAATTCTCCGAGCAGAAATGGACAAGGTGGAAGAAGAGCGAAGGAAGTTAATTGATAAGCTTCTCAAGCTCAGAGACCTTGGAAAGATGAAGCATGGTGGCATGAAGCCCACTGTGGGCGAACCAAAGGATGTCGTAGATGTGATTGAAGTCAAGGAAGAAGCTGATGAACAAGTTGGACCAGGACCAAGCACATTACAAGCATTGATGGTGGACGATTCTCACAAGGATGTTGCAGATGTGGTGGAAGTCGAGGACGAACTTGATGAACAGGTTGGACCAGGGCCAAGCACATCGCAAGCATCGGTGATGGATGATTCTGGGGAGGATGTTGAGGATGCTGATATGATCGAGGAAGAACTCGTGGAACAAGTTGAACCTGGACCAAGCACATTGCAGGCATTGGGGGATGAACCACATGAAAATTTTGCAGAAGTGACAATGATCGTGGAGGAACTTTATGAGCAGGCGGTACCAGGATCGGAAGCATTGCAGACATTGATGAGGACGGAGGACACTCGCTTAGAGATTCTTCATGAAGACATGGCTCGTGGTTCAATTGAGCATCTGGGAGATGGACCGTATGCAGGGATGGGAAAGAAGATGACTTCTTTTCCAATACCATGGAGGACCTTTCCTCGATGACTATGATGGAACCTTGTACATTGGAGAAGCAAGGGGAGCATTTCTTGTTGTAGGCCTTGATAGGGAAATTTGTGACCTCGCTCTAGTAGGTTCAAATTCCCCTGACAAGGGTGGAACTTGATGATCTCTGTGATAGATACGGGTCATGCTTAGCCACATGGAAACTGGCTAGGTGCCCGGCATGACTCATGGACTGCCTTGGTGGTAGGGCACATTGTCTGGGTAGACTTCTTCATGGCTTACAACCAACAAGGAACTCTTGGTGCACCTTTAGCGGGGGAGAAGCCTTGGAGGAAGTACCCATGATGGTGATGGTAGAAGTGACCGAGGGCACTTAACCCGTACACTATACACATGATGGTGACTAGGGTTGAGGCGAGTCTACTCTTGATGGACACGTGGGCAACCAAAGTCATGTACATTGACACGAGGGCATGGCAGGACATTATGTGGGGACATTATGCAGGTGCACTTACTGGGTGCCCACTTATGAGCATCATGGAGGAGTGTCAAGAAGGAATATGCTGAGCATGATCGATTGTTGGTGCTACATGGAGATCTTTCATAGATGGGCTGATGGACGTTGTTCACTTTGAGCAACAAGGCATTGGTTGGATGAGCAGCCTACGAGCACATTCATATGACTTGCAGGGTGAGAACAACTTGTGGTGGCACTCGCGGGCAATACAAGTATGCTTGCCAACGCTTTGGATAGGATGATGCGTGGGAGTTCATGGTGGAGTTTCATTCATTGGAGGCTTCATACTACAATGATCTTGCAGTATCTGGTTCACCGAGGAACTGAGATCGAGACTGGTCTTGATTTTGATGCACTATGGGATGCATACCTTCGAGCAGGGAAACGCGTTCGGTCGGGTCGGGTCGCGTGAGGGCGCCCAAGGAAACGCGTTCGGGCGGGTCGGGTCGGGTCATGCCGTGCGAGGGGGGCCGTATAAAAAATGCTAAGTTGTGACTGCTCGTGTGCCTTGTGCACGTTCGTGCGACCCGTTTTCCGTTTGCTCCCTTGTGCCTTCGTTCGGGCGGGTCGGGTCGTGCCGTGTGAGGGCGCCCAAGGAAACGTGTTCGGGTCGGGTCGTGTGAGGGAGGCCGTATAAAAAATGCTAAGTTGTGACCGCCCCTGTGCCTTGTGCACGTTCGTGCGACCCGATCGCCGTTTGCTCCTTTGTGCCTTCGTTAGGGCGGGTCAGGTCGAGCCGTGTGAGGGCGCCCAAGGAAACGCGTTCGGGTCGGGTCGTGTGAGGGAGGCCGTATCGAAAATGCTAAGTTGTGACCGCCCGTGTGCCTAGTTGTCACGCCCCTATACCTTCGGTGTCTTTCAACCACGCTATAGACGGGTGCGGCACTACCGTACTCTTTTCTTTTTCCAAATACTCAAGTATATAGACTACGCCTTTAGCAACACTTGTTAGTTATTAACCAAAGGTTCTCTCGATATGCGGAAATAAACATAAACATCATTATCAATCCACAAGTATGCTCATACATACAAGGGAGGGGCAATTCCCTGTTAATAATGATAAATATGAAATAATAAGTTCCAATCCAGCAGAAGCCACTTCTGCTCCTTGGCAAGGCAAGTTAGCCTTTTGACCAAGCTCTAAGGCTCTGTGCTGCCGGGTCACTCAAATCGGCACTACAAATCAGTTTAGACCATCCCTCGAGCTCCCTGTGTGTCCAATCCGCTTCCCAACTGCACGGTTAGATGCGGCCCGTCAATACGCACATTCTGCAATTTACGGCACTCAATTCCGACTCCGGACGCTCCCGGAATGGCTTCCGCACTGTAGTGCAGTTCGTGCAGAGGCGCCCAGTCGTGGGTCACCCGACTCGCCCAGCGAAACGCGTTCGGGTCGGGTCGGGTGAGGGCGCCCGGCCAAAGGCGTTCGGGTCGGGTCGTTTGGGCCGAGGGCGCCCGTATCAGATTTGCTAAGTTGCGACCGCCCGGGTGCCTTGTGCACGTCCGAGCGACCCGTTTGCCGTTTGCTCCCATGTGCGTCTGTTCGGTCGGGCGGGCCGTGTGGCACCGGGTGAGGGCGTCCGTCCGGGTCGGGCCGTTTGGTCGGAGGGCAGGGCGCCCGTGTCAAATTTGCTAAGTTGTGACCGCCCGGGTGCCTTGTGCACGTCCGGGCGGCCCGTTTGCCGTTTGCTCCCATGGGCGTCCGTTGGGGTCGGGTCGTTCGGTCGTGCCGTAGGCATCCGTCGGTGGTCGTTTGGTCGGGCGGTGAGGGCGTCCGTTCGGTCGTGGTCGTGGCCCAAGGGCGTCGTCGGAATGGTCATGGTCGGCGGGTGAGTGGTCCGTCGGCCTGGTCGTGGTGGGCGTTCGTTCGGCCTGCCTGCCGGGTCGTTTGGTCGTGGCGGGTGAGGGCGTCCGTTCGGGTCGGGTCGGGTGGGCGTCCGTTCGGGTCGGGTCGGGTCGGGTCGGGTGGGCGTCCGTTGGGGTCGGGTCGGGTCGGGTCGTTTGGTCGTGCCGGGTGAGGGCGTCCGTTCGGGTCGGGTCGGGTCGGGTCGGGTCGTTCGGTCGTGCCGTGTGAGGGCGTCCGTTCGGGTCGGGTCGGGTCGGGTCGTTTGGCCCGACGGCGTCCGTTCGGGTCGAGTCGGGTCGTTTGGCCCGAGGGCGCCCGTGTCAGATTTGCTAAGTCGTGACCGCCCGGGTGCCTTGTGCACGTCCGGGCGGCCCGTTTGCCGTTTGCTCCCATGTGCGTCCGTTCGGTCGGGCCGTTTGGTCGTGCCGGGGAGGGCGTCCGTTCGGGTGGTCCGTCGTTGTGAGGGCGTCCGTCTGGTCGTCGTTTGGTCGTGCGGCACGATGGCGACCGTTCGAGTGGGCGTGCCGGGCGAGGGCGTCCGTTGGGGTCGTTTGGCCCGAGGGCGCCCGTGTCAGATTTGCTAAGTTGTGACCGCCCGGGTGCCTTGTGCACGTCCGGGCGGCCCGTTTGCCGTTTGCTCCCATGTGCGTCCGTTTGGTCGGGCGCGCCGGGTGAGGGCGTCCGTTCGGCTCTGCCGCCCGGCCGTGCCGTGAGGGCGTCCGTTCCGTGTCGTATCGTTTGGTTGTGCGGCACGATGGCGTCCGTTCGGTGGGCGTGGCCGTGCGAGGGCGTCCGTTCGGTCTGCCTGCCGCTTGGGCTGCAGGGCGCCGTGTCAAATTTGCTGTGCCAGATCGCTCGTGCCTTGTGCATCGTCCGGCGGCCCGTTTGCCGTTTGCTCCCATGTGCGTCCGTTCGGGTCGGGTCGTTCCTGGCCGTGCCGTGAGCGTCTGCTCGGGCTCTGCCGTTCGGGGTGCTCGGGGTGTGGGCGTCCGTTCGGCTCGGATCGTTCGGTCGTGCCGTGTGAGGGCGTCCGTTCGTGTCGTGTCGTTTGGTTGTGCGGCACGATGGCGTCCGTTCGGGTGGGCGTGCCGTGCCAGGGCGTCCATTCGTGTCGGCTCGGGTCGTTTGGCCCGAGGGCGCCCGTGTCATATTTGCTAAGTTGTGACCGCCCGGGTGCCTTGTGCATCGGCCCGGTGCTCCGTTTGCCGTTTGTCTCCATGTGCGTCCGTTCGGGTCGGGTCGTTCGCCGTGCCGAGTGAGGGCGCGGCTCGGGGTCGGGTCGTCTGGCCGTGTCGGGTGAGGAGGGCGTCCGTGCGGTCTGTCGTTTGGTCGTGCGGCACGATGGCGACCGTTCGAGTGGGCGTGCCGGGCGATGGCGTCCGTTCGGGTCGGGTCGGGTCGTTTGGCCCGAGGGCGCCCGTGTCAGATTTGCTAAGTTGTGACCGCCCGTGTGCCTTGTGCACGTCCGGGCGGCCCGTTTGCCGTTTGCTCCCATGTGCGACCGTTTGGGTGGGCGCGTCGTGTCGCGCCGGGTGAGGGCGTCCGTTCGTGTGGGCGTGCCGGGTGAGGGCGTCCGTTCGTGCGGCACGATGGCGTCCGTTCGGTTGGGCGAGCCGTGCGAGGGCGTCCGTTCGGGTCGGGTCGGGTCGTTTGGCCCGAGGGCGCCCGTGTCAGATTTGCTAAGTTGTGACCGCCCGGGTGCCCTGTGCACGACCGGGCGGCCCGTTTGCCGTTTGCTCCCATGTGCGTCCGTTTGGTCGGGCATGCCGTGTCCCGCCGGGTGAGGGCGTCCGTTCGGTGCGCGTGCGGTGAGGGCGCCCGGTCGGTCGGGTCGTTCGGCCGTGCCGGTGAGGGCGTCCGTTCGTCGTGTCGTTTGTCATGCACGATGGCGTCCGTTCGTGGGCGGCGGCGAGGGCGTCCGTTCGGTCTGCCGATTCGTTTGCCCGAGGGCGCCCGTGTCATATTTGCTAAGTTGTGACCACCCGGGTGCCTTGTGCACGTCCGGGCGGCCCGTTTGCCGTTTGCTCCCATGTGCGTCCGTTTGGTTGGACGTGCCGTGTCCCGCCGGGTGAGGGCGTCCGTTCGGGTGGGCGTGCCGTGTCGGGGGTGGCGTCCGTTCGGGTCGGGTCGTTCGGTCGTGCCGGGTGAGGGCGTCCGTTCGGGTCGGGTCGTTTGGTCGTGCGGCACGATGGCGTCCGTTCGGGTGGGCGTGCCGGGCGAGGGCGTCCGTTCGGGTCGTGTCGGGTCGTTTGGCCCGAGGGCGCCCGTGTCAAATTTGCTAAGTTGTGACCGCCCGGGTGCCTTGTGCACGTCCGGGCGGCCCGTTTGCCGTTTGCTCCCATGTGCGTCCGTTCGGTCGGGTCGTTCGGTCGTGCCGGGCGAGGGCGTCCGTTCGGGTCGGGTCGTTCGGTCGTGCCGGGTGAGGGCGTCCGTTCGGGTCGGGTCGTTTGGTCGTGCGGCACGATGGCGTCCGTTCGGGTGGGCGTGCCGGGCGAGGGCGTCCGTTCGGGTCGGGTCGGGTCGTTTGGCCCGAGGGTGCCCGTGTCAGATTTGCTAAGTTGTGACCGCCCGGGTGCCTTGTGCACGTCCGGGCGGCCCGTTTGCCGTTTGCTCCCATGTGAGACCGTTCGGGTGGGCGCGTCGTGTCGTGTCGTGCCGGGTGAGGGCGTCCGTTCGGTGGGGGTGCCGTGAGGGCGTTTCGTTCGGGTCGGCCGTTCGTCGTGCCGGTGAGGGCCTCCGGGCCTCGCTTCGTGCGGCACGATGGCGTCCGTTCGGGTGGGCGTGCCGGGCGAGGGCGTCCGTTCGGGTCGGGTCGGGTCGTTTGGCCCGAGGGTGCCCGTGTCAGATTTGCTAAGTTGTGACCGCCCGGGTGCCTTGTGCACGTCCGGGCGGCCCGTTTGCCGTTTGCTCCCATGTGAGACCGTTCGGGTGGGCGCGTCGTGTCGTGTCGTGCCGGGTGAGGGCGTCCGTTCGGGTCGGGTGGTTTGGCCCGAGGGCGCCCGTGTCACTTTTGCTAAGTTGTGACCGCTCGTGTGCCTTGTGCACGTCTGGGCGGCCCGTTTACCGTTTGCTCCCATGTGCGTCCGTTTGGTTGTGCGCGCCGTGTCGTGCCGGGTGAGGGCGTCCGTTCGGGTCGGGTTGTTTGGCCCGAGGGCGCCCGTGTCAGATTTGCTAAGTTGTGACCGCCCGGGTGATTTGTGCACGTCCGGGCGGCCCGTTTGCCGTTCGCTCCCATGTGCTTCCGTTCGGGTGGGCGCGCCGTGTCATGCCGGGTGAGGGCGTCCGTTCGGGTGGGCGTGCCTGGTGAGTTCTTCCGTTCGGGTGGGGTCGTTTGGCCCGAGGGTGCCCGTGTCAGATTTGCCAAGTTGTGACCGCCCGGGTGCCTTGTGCACGTCCGGGCGGCCCGTTTGCTCCCATGTGCGTCCGTTCGGGTGGGCGTGCCGTGTCATGCCGGGTGAGGGTGTCGGGTCGGGTCGGGTCGTTTGGCCCGAGGGCGGCCGTGTCAGATTTGCTAAGTTGTGACCGCCGGGGTGCCTTGTGCACGTTCGGGCGGCCCGTTTGCCGTTTTCTCCCATGTGCGTCCGTTCGGGTGGGCGCGTCGTGTTGCCCCCGGTGAGGGCGTTCGTTCGGGTTGGGTCGTTTGGTTGTGCCGGGTGAGGGCGTCCGTTCGGGTCGGGTCGTTTGGCCCGAGGGCGCCCGTGCCATATTTGCTAAGTTGCGACCGCCCGGGTGCGTTGTGCACGTCCGGGCGGCCCGTTTGCCGTTTGCTCCCATGTGCGTCTGTTCAGGGGGGCGCTCCGTGTCACCCCGGGTGAGGGCGCACGGATGGGGGCATTCGGGTCGCCCTGTTTTGTCCGAGGGTGCGCTTATCAGATTTGCTTTTCGTGTGAAAGGTGGGTTGGTAATTGAGTTGTTTTGCTCGGTTGTGCCTGAAGAATGGCCTTGGGTCATTTGTAGGGTCGTCAACTTTCTTCTCTCCATCACCACTCGGTAGCATATGAGCGGTAATGTTGGCCATGCTTGTCCTTGGAGGCATGTTTGAAAAATCTCTCCCGTCCACTCTGTTTTCTAGCATTTGGATGGGGTTGTTGTGTGTGGCTCTTTGAGATGACTGGCTGCCTGTTGGCGTTGTTGAAATCGGCGCTCCGGTAACTCTCTCTCATGCCCCTTGGTCGCACGTTTGCTTTGTTGAAATCAGCGTTTTGATATGTCGCTCGTTGGCTTTGTCGATGTCGGCTCTTCTCTATATTGTTCTTCTCCTCCCGTTTTGCTTGCTTGTGGGGGGAGGGGTTGGATTTTCGTGTGAAAGGTGGGTTGGTAACCGAGTTGCTTGTTCGGGTGTGCCTGAAGAGTGGCCTTGGGTCATTTGTAGGGTCGTCGACTCTCGTCTTCTCTCCATCCCCACTCGGTAGCGCATGAGCGGTAATGTTGGCCATGCTTGTCCCGGGAGGCATATGTGAAAAGAGTTACCCTTCCGCTCTGTGTTCTCAGAGTTGGACGAGGTCGCTCTGTGTGGCTCCTTGAGACAACTGGCCGGTCGCCTATGTCGCTCTCGTGCCCCTTGCTCGCTCGTTGGCTCCGTCGATGTTGGCTCTTCGCTATATTGTTCACCTCCCTTTTTGGTGGGTTGGAGAGGTGGGCTTTTGTCTCGTTGGCTTCGTGAAATCGGCTCCTCGCTATATTGTTCACCTCCTCCCCTTTTGGTGGGGGGAGGGGTTGGATTTTCGTGTGAAAGGTGGGTTGGTAACTGAGTTGCTTGTTCGGGTGTGCCTGAAGAGTGGCCTTGGGTCATTTGTAGGTTCGTCGACATCCATCCCCACTCGGTAGCGCATGAGCGGTAATGTTGGCCATGCTTGTCCTGGGAGGCATATGTGAAAAGAGTTGCCCTTCCGCTCTGTGTTCTCATAGTTGGATGAGGTCGCTCTGTGTGGCTCCTTGAGACAAGTGGCCGGTCGCCTATGTCGCTCTCGTGCCCCTTGCTCGCTCGTTGGCTCCGTCGATGTTGGCTCTTCGCTATATTGTTCACCTCCTCCCTTTTTGGTGCGTTGGAGAGGTGGGCTTTTGTCTCGTTGCCTTCGTGAAATCGGCTCCTCGCTATATTGTTCACCTCCTCCCCTTTTTGTGGGGGGAGGGGTTGGATTTTCGTGTGAAAGGTGGGTTGGTAACTGAGTTGCTTGTTCGGGTGTGCCTGAAGAGTGGCCTTGGGTCATTTGTAGGGTCGTCGATATTCATCTTCTCTCCATCCCCACTCGGTAGCGCATGAGCGGTAATGTTGGCCATGCTTGTCCTGGGAGGCATATGTGAAAAGAGTTGCCCTTCCGCTCTTTGTTTTCAGAGTTGGATGAGGTCGCTCTGTGTGGCTCCTTGAGACAACTGGCCGGTCGCCTATGTCGCTCTCGTGCCCCTTGCTCGCTCGTTGGCTCCGTCGATGTTGGCTCTTCGCTATATTGTTCACCTCCTCCCTTTTTGGTGGGTTGGAGAGGTGGGCTTTTGTCTCGTTGGCTTTCGTGAAATCGACTCCTCGCTATATTGTTCACCTCCTCCCCTTTTGGTGGGGGGAGGGGTTGGATTTTCGTGTGAAAGGTGGGTTGGTAACTGAGTTGCTTGTTCGGGTGTGCCTGAAGAGTGGCCTTGGGTCATTTGTAGGGTCGTCGACATCCATCCATCCCCACTCGGTAGCGCATGAGCGGTAATGTTGGCCATGCTTGTCCTGGGAGGCATATGTGAAAAGAGTTGCCCTTCCGCTCTGTGTCCTCAGAGTTGGATGAGGTCGCTCTGTGTGGCTCCTTGAGACAACTGGCCGGTCGCCTATGTCGCTCTCGTGCCCCTTGCTCGCTCGTTGGTCTACTGGCAAGGCTCTTCGCTGTGTTGCCCACCTCCTTTTGGTGGGTTGAGAGGTGGGATTTTGTCCGTTGGCTTCGTTAAACGGGCCCCTCGATATATTGTCGCCCTCACCTTTGGTCAGAGGGTTGGATTTTCGTGTGAAAGGTGGGTTGGTAATTGAGTTGCTTGTCGGGTGTGCCTGAAGAATGGCCTTGGTCATTTGTAGGGTGGTCGACATTCATATTCTCTCCATCCCCACTCGGTAGCACATGAGCGGTAATGTTGGCCATGCTCGTCCTTGGAGGCATATGTGAACAATTCCCCCTTCGCTCCGTGTTCTCGGAATTGGATGGGTTTTTGTGTGTGGCTCCTTGAGACGACCGTCCTCTTCATTGTTTGGCTCTTTACGGTGCCGGTTTCTTGTGCTTGTACTCTTTCTATGTCAGCACTGTGGGTTGAGATGCATACGTTTAAGAGGAATGTGGAGGGGTTTTCGCCGTAAGCTTCCCCTCTTGCTTGCTTTTTCCATTGGGCGATGTGAGGAGCGGGGTTCTACTTGTTGTAAAATTAAGGTCTGGAATTCCTTTCAGAGTGCACGTTGTTTGTCCCTGCGTTGGCTTTGAGGTCTTGATAGATGTGGTGGCCCATTTGTTTGCTCGAGTGGTCGGCTTTTTCCTTGCATCTTGCGTGCATCGTAGGATTATGCGGCTTGAAATGTTGAGACACAAGGTGATGGGAATTTCTTGTTTTGTTGATCGCTCATGCG
>CM076577.1:421663727-421666227 GCA_034641835.2 Pinus albicaulis
CGCGTTCGACCGGCAGGCCCGGCTTCGACCTGCCGAACAAACTCTGTCCCTTCAAACACTCAGCGCGTCGGGCAACGGGCGCGCATATGGCTAAACTCGCTTGAACCGCCCGCCTTAGACATTCTCCACGTGTCACGGAAGGAACCCCACTCGACCATGCACTAAACACTGCACCGCACGCGCCCTGCGGAAGGAACCCGACTCGACCTGCGGGTGAACGCCGAACGGGTTTTTACCCGACTCGACCCAGACTCCGTTTCCCTGCTGCGGCTTCGCCCTCCACCCTCGACCTTCGCTCTGGCTCGAGCATTAGCTTTCCAATGGTGGAATCAACAAGATGTTGATGTCCTTCTTTCTTTCCTTTATCGTCCATCGCACGTCCTCCTTTCGTATGTGCCTTTGCCCACACATTGCTTCCATGGGTGGGGCTTGACCCATATAAGGCCGACCCAGTAAACGCCCATAAAAGCCTTGGTTACGACGTGACATTTCCTCCTTAACGTCGGCTTGCCACCACGGCCGGCCTATAAAACCTCCAAGCCAACACACGGCCATTTTTGGACGCGTTTATGCACGTCGCTCCTAAACGTCGCACGGTCACCATGATAACGTTGCATAGTAGCGGAACGATGTTTTCGTCCGTCGGCGCGCCCGTCTAACCTTCCATCGTGGTTTTCGTCGTTCGTCGCCTGTCCACCGAACGCTTCCAACGCCTTCCGTCGTCGTCCTCGGCTCGTGGGTCTTACAGGGGCGGTTTCCGTCGCGGCGGGCGTATAATTGGACGGTGTCCATTGAGTAGGGACATGGAAACCTTACATTTCGCACAGTTGGGCGACTATCGTCACGGTGGGGCGAGGAAACCTGTCACGCCCCTAGACCTTCGGTGACCTTTCAACCGTGCTATAGACGGGGTGCGGCACTACCGTACTTCTCCTTTTCGTAATACTCAAGTATGTAGACTGCGCCTTTAGCAACACTTGTTAAATTAGTTAATAAAATGTTCTTTCAATGTGTGGAAAACATGAACATCATCATCACATCCACAGTGTACGCCCATACATACAAGGGAGGGGAAACTCACAGTTAATAATGGGTCTGCCCGATAATATGTTTCATAAATACGAAATAGAGTATAAGTTCCAATCTAGCAAAAGACCCCCTTTGCTCTTTGGCAAGGCAAGTCACTTTTTGTCCAAGCTTACAATGCTTGACAATCATTAACTAGCCCACAACAGTCGTTTACAGCACTAGAATTCACCTCGGGAATATCCTGCATAAAACTGCCCCAAGTGTTGCTGTGTCACTCGGGTCGGCACTCCCCCAGCTATGTGGTTAGCTCCGTCCCATCAAAACGCACCTGCTTCAACTTTCGGCACTCAATTCTGACTCACGATGCCTTCAAAATGACATCTGAACTGAAGCTCGGATCGTGCGGACGCCCTGCCCGACCCGACCTTGCACTGTGGATGCCCTGCGGAGAAGTTCCGCACGCCCTGCATGTATGTCACACGACTTGACCCACGCGCTGCCCGACTGGACCCGTCCTGTGGTGCGGATGCCCTACGAAGGAATTCCGCACGCCCTGCACGTCAACAACCTGGCTCGACCCGCGCTCGCCCTGCGTTCACCGCCGCCGTGTTTCCTTCACCAACGAGCTGTTGGCTTAGCTCGTGGTGCTCCAATGCGCTCGCACTCAGATGCTTTCTTGATCGTTGGTTGGATGACTTCTCCATCATCCGCACGCCGTATTAATACGCGTATCATGTGCGTGTCGTGGGTCACTCGGTCGACCCGAGACGACCCCCATCGTTCAGCTGTCCGCCCACTCGTGTAGCGTCGGCCGCTCAACTCGTGCGTCGGTTCTATGACTCCGGCTACGCTGTGACGTTTCGCCTGTAACATCGCTTTTTCCAATGCCACCACCGGCTATGTGCGACGCGCCCGTGCCGCTCGCCGCCACACACCCGCGCCCCGTGCGGTTACTGTGCGGCGGCTCGCCCGTAACGTCGCACGGCGCCCGAACGCCCGACGGGCGCGCCCGTTACCACGAACGCGCCTCATGAAGTCTTGGGGCCTTGCAAAACCCAACCTTCCCGCATTTGGACGGCTTCCGCCGCGACGAGGCGTGGAAACCCCAAGTTCCGGAGACGGACCAGGGGAGCGGTTTCCGTCGCGCCGCGAAATGGGAGCCCCAAGTTTGCCAGGCTTGGGCGGTTCTTCGCCGTGCCGCGCGACGGAAACCACGAGTTCCGTAAACTTGGGCGATTACGGTCGTGCCGCGACATGGAAACCCAAGTTCCCCTGACCAGGGGCGCGGTTTTCGTCGGGGCGGGAGATGGAAACCGCAAGGTTCCCAGAACTTGGCGGTTTCCCTCGTGCCACGAAACAGAAGCCCCAAAGTTCCGCAGGCTTGGGCGGTTCTCCGTCGTGCCGCGACATGGAAACCCGAGCTCCCCGCACCGAGGCCACGGTTTCTGTCGTGGCGGGACGTGGAAACCCC
>CM076577.1:421676227-421693727 GCA_034641835.2 Pinus albicaulis
ATGACCCAAGGCCATTCTTCAGGCACACCTGAACAAGCAACTCAATTACCAACCCACCTTTCACGCAAAAATCCAACCCCTCCCCCCACCAAAAGGGGAGGAGGTGAACAATATAGCGAGGAGCCGATTTCACGAAGCCAACGAGACAAAAGCCCACCTCTCCAACCCACCAAAAAGGGAGGAGGTGAAAAATATAGCGAAAAGCCAACATCGACGGAGCCAACGAGTGAGCAAGGGGCACGAGAGCGACATAGGCGACCGGCCAGTTGTCTCAAGGAGCCACACACAGCGACCTCATCCAACTATGAGAACACAGAGTGAAAGGGTAACTCTTTTCACATATGCCTCCCAGGACAAGCATGGCCAACATTACCGCTCATGCGCTACCGAGTGGGGATGGGGAGAAGATGAGAGTCGACGACCCTACAAATGACCCAAGGCCACTCTTCAGGCACACCCGAACAAACAACTCAGTTACCAACCCACCTTTCACACGGAAATCCAACCCCTCCCCCCACCAAAAGGGGAGGAGGTGAACAATATAGCGAGGAGCCGATTTCACGAAGCCAACGAGACAAAATCCCACCTCTCTAACCCACCAAAAAGGGAGGAGGTGAACAATATAGCGAAGAGCCAACATCGACGGAGCCAACGAGCGAGCAAGGGGCATGAGAGCGACATAGGCGACCGGCTAGTTGTCTCAAGGAGCCACACAGAGCAACCACATCCAACTCTGAGAACACAGAGCGGAAGGGTAACTCTTTTCACATATGCCTCCCAGGACAAGCATGGCCAACATTACCGCTCATGCGCTACCGAGTGGGGATGTAGAGAAGATGAGAGTTGACTACCCTACAAATGACCCAAGGCCACTCTTCAGGCACACCCGAACAAACAACTCAGTTACCAACCCACCTTTCACACGAAAATCCAACCCCTCCCCCCACCAAAAGGGGAGGAGGTGTACAATATAGCGAGGAGCCGATTTCACGAAGCCAACGTGACAAAAGCCCACCTCTCCAACTAACCAAAAAGGGAGGAGGTGAACAATATAGCGAAGAGCCAACATTGACGGAGCCAATGAGCGAGCAATGGGCACGAGAGCGACATAGGCGACCGGCCAGTTGTCTCAAGGAGCCACACAGAGCGACCTCATCCAACTCTGAGAACACAGAGCTGAAGGGTAACTCTTAGGGTAACTCTTTTCACATATGCCTCCCAGGACAAGCATGGCCAACATTAACGCTCATGCGCTACCGAGTGGGGATGGAGAGAAGATGAATGTCGACGACCCTACAAATGACCCAAGGCCACTCTTCAGGCACACCCGAACAAGCAACTCAGTTACCAACCCACCTTTCACACGAAAATCCAACCCCTCCCCCCACCAAAAGGGGAGGAGGTGAACAATATAGCGAGGAGCCGATTTCACGAAGCCAAAGAGACAAAAGCCCACCTCTCCAACCCACCAAAAAGGGAGGAGGTGAACAATATGGCGAAGAGCCAACATCGACGGAGCCAACGAGCGAGCAAGGGGCACGAGAGCGACATAGGCGACCGGCCAATTGTCTCAAGGAGCCACACAGAGCGACCTCATCCAACTCTGAGAACACAGAGCGGAAGGGCAACTCTTTTCACATATGCCTCCCAGGACAAGCATGGCCAACATTCCCGCTCATGCGCTACCGAGTGGGGATGGATGTCGACGACCCTACAAATGACCCAAGGCCACTCTTCAGGCACACCCGAACAAGCAACTCAGTTACCAACCCACCTTTCACACGAAAATCCAACCCCTCCACCCACCAAAAGGGGAGGAGGTGAACAATATAGCGAGGAGCCGATTTCACGAAGCCAACCAGACAAAAGCCCACCTCTCCAACCCACCAAAAAGGGAGGAGGTGAACAATATAGCGAAGAGCCAACATCGACGGAGCCAACGAGCGAGCAAGGGGCACGAGAGCGACATAGGCGACCAGCCAGTTGTCTCAAGGAGCCACACAGAGCGACCTCGTCCAACTCTGAGAACACAGAGCGGAAGGGTAACTCTTTTCACATATGCCTCCCAGGACAAGCATGGCCAACATTACCGCTCATGCGCTACCGAGTGGGGATGGAGAGAAGACGAGAGTCGACGACCCTACAAATGACCCAAGGCCACTCTTCAGGCACACCCGAACAAGCAACTCGGTTACCAACCCACCTTTCACACGAAAATCCAACCCCTCCCCCCACAAGCAAGCAAAACGGGAGGAGAAGAACAATATAGAGAAGAGCCGACATCGACAAAGCCAACGAGCGACATATCAAAACGCTGATTTCAACAGAGCAAACGTGCGACCAAGGGGCACGAGAGGGAGTTACCGGAGCGCCGATTTCAACAACGCCAACAGGCAGCCAGTCATCTCAAAGAGCCACACACAACAACCCCATCCAAATGCTAGAAAACAGAGTGGACGGGAGAGATTGTTTAAACATGCCTCCAAGGACAAGCATGGCCAACATTACCACTCATATGCTACCGAGTGGTGATGGAGAGAAGAAAGTCGACGACCCTACAAATGACCCAAGGCCATTCTTCAGGCACAACCGAGCAAAACAACTCAATTACCACCCCACCTTTCACACGAAAACAAATACGATAAGCACACCCTCGGGGAAAAAAACAAGGCGACCGAGAACCGCCCCCGTACGTAACGCCCTCACGGGCGGCAAAGTGCCCCCCGAATGGATGCACATGGGAGAAAACGGTGGCAGACGGCCGGACGTGCCTGAGCACCGGTGGTCACAACAGAAAATCGACATGGGCGCCCTCGGGCCAAACCACGGGACCCAACGACCTCACCGACGCCGCCCACACCGAACGTACGCCATCACCGTAGCGACACGCGGCTTAGGCCGAACGGGCACATAGAGCAAATGGAAAACGGACGCACAGACGTGCACAGGCACCCCGGCCGCGGTGCAACTAGCAAATCGACACGGCGCCACCTCGCCCAAACGACCCGACCCGAATGAACGCCCTCACCCGGGGCGTCACGACGCGCCCACCCGAACGGACGCACATGGGAGCAAACGGCGAACGGGCCGCCCGGACGTGCACAAGGCACCCGGGCGGTCGCAACTTAGCAAATATGGCACGGGCGCCCTCGGGCCAAACGACCCCACCCGAACGGACGACCTCACCCGGCACGCCCACCCGAACGGACGCCCTCACCTGGCACGACATGGCGCGCCCACCCGAACGGACGCACATGGGAGCAAATGGAAAACGGGCCGCCCGGACGTGCACAAGGCACCCGGGCGGTCACAACTTAGCAAATATGACACGGGCACCCTCGGGCCAAACCACACGACCTGAATGGACGCCCTCACCCGGCACGACACGGCGCGCACGACCAAATGGACACACATGGGAGCAAATGGCAAACGGGCCGCCCGGACGTGCACAAGGCACCCAAGCGGTCACAACTTAGCAAATCTGAGATGGGCGCCCTCGGGCCAAACCACCCGACCCGAACGGACGACCTCACCCGGCACGACCAAACGACCCGACCCGAAAGGACGCCCTCACCCGCCATGACATGACGTGCCCACCCGAACGGACGCACATGGGAGAAAACGGCAAACGGGCCGCCCGGACGTGCACAAGGCACTCGGGTGGTCACAACTTAGCAAATCTGACACGGGCACCCTCGGGCCAAACCTCCCGACGCGAACGGACGCCCTCACCTAGCACGACCAAACGACCCGACCCGAATGGACGCCCTCACCCGACACGACACGACGCGCCCACCCGAACGGTCGCACATGGGAGAAAACGGCAAATAGGGCGCCCGGACGTGCACAAGGCACCCGGGCGGTCACAACTTAGCAAATCTGACACGGGCGCCCTCGTGCCAAACCACCCGACCCGAACGAACGCCCTCACCCGGCACGACACGGCACGCCCAACCAAACGGACGCACATGGGAGAAAACGGCAAATGGGCCGCCCAGATGTGCACACGGCACCCGGGCGGTCACAACTTAGCAAATCTGACACGGGCGCCCTCGGGCCAAACGACTCGACCCGACCCGAACGGACGCCCTCGCACGGCACGCCCACCCGAATGGACGCCATCGTGCCGCACGACCAAACGACCCGACCCGAACGAACGCCCTCACTCGGCATGCCCACCCGAATGGACGCCCTCACATGGCACGCCCACCCAAACGGACGCCGTCGTGTCGCACGACCAAACGACCCGACCCGAACGGACGCCCTCACCCGGCACGACCGAACGACCCGACCCGAACGGACGCCCTCACCTGGCACGCCCACCCGAACGGACGCCCTCACTCGGCGCGACACGACACGCCTGAACAAATGGATGCACATGGGAGCACATGGAAAACGGGCCGCCCAGACGTGCACAAGGCACCCGGGCGGTCACAACTTAGAAAATCTGACACGGGCGCCCTCGGAGCCCAAAACAGCAGGCTCCCGACCAGGCCCGCGCCCTCGCCGCACCCACCGACAGGACGCCCTCGCCGGGCCGGCCGGGAATGACCCAACCGAAACGGACGCCCTCACTGGCACGACCAGAATGGATGTGCTGTGCAGCACGCCCCTGAACGGACGCCGTCGTGCCACCACCCGACAAACGGCCGGCGAACGGACGCCCTCACCGGCACGGTCGAACGGCCAGGCCCCGAACGGAGCGCCCTCACCCCGGCTCACGGCCAGACCAGCCGACCGACAGGCGCCCTCACCGGCACGCCCACCCGAACGACGCCCTCACCGGGACACCCCCGAGCCGTGCCCTCACCGGCTTACGACTACGCACGCCCAGGCCAAGCGGACGCATGTGAGCACATGGCAAACGGGCCGGCCGGCAAACGGACCGCCCGGCCGTGCACAAGGCACCCGGGCGGTCACAACTTGGCAAATCTGACACGGGCGCCCTCGGAACGAAAGACCAAACCCGACACAGATCTGGAGGCACCCTCGCCGGCCACACCCACCGAATAGGACGCCATCGTGCGCATGACCAAACGACTTGGAAACCCGAGCAGAGCGCCCTCACTGGCAGCACGACCGAACGACCCGACCCGAACGGACGCCCTCACCCGGCACGACCGAACGACCCGACCCGAACGGACGCACATGGGAGCAAACGGCAAACGGGCCGCCCGGACGTGCACAAGGCACCCGGGCGGTCACAACTTAGCAAATTTGACACGGGCGCCCTCGAGCCAAACGACCCGACCCGACCCGAACGGAAGCCCTCGCACGGCACGCCCACCCGAACGGACGCCATCGTGCCGAACGACCAAACGACACGACACGAACGGACGCCCTCACACGGCACGACCGAACGCTCCCACCCGAACGGACGCCCTCACACGACACGCACACCCGAACGGACGCACATGGGAGCAAACGGCAAACGGGCCGCCCGGACGTGCACAAGGCACCCGGGCGGTCACAACTTAGCAAATTTGACACGGGCGCCCTTGGGCCAAACGACCCGACCCGACCCGAACGGACGCCCTCGCCCGGCACGCCCACCCGAACGGACGCCCTCACCCGGCACGGCCAAACGACCCGACCCGAACGGACGCCCTCACCCGGCACGACCGAACGACCCGAACGGACGCCCTCACCCGGCACGACCAAACGACCCGACCGAACGGACGCCCTCACCCGGCACGACCGAACGACCCGAACCGAACGGACGCCCTCACCCAGCACGACCGAAGGACCCGACCGAACGGACGCACATGGGAGCAAACGGCAAACGGGCCGCCCGGACGTGCACAAGGCACCCGGGCGGTCACAACTTAGCAAATTTGACCCGGGCGCCCTCGGGCCAAACGACCCGACCCGACCCGAACGGACGCCCTCGCCCGGCACGCCCACCCGAACGGACGCCCTCGCCCGGCACGACCGAACGGCCAGGCAGAACGGAGCGCCCTTGGGCCAGCGGCAGGCAGGAGGCCCGAACGGAGCGCCCTTGGGCCAAGCGACCCGACCGACCCGGAACGGACGCCCTTGGGCCAGCGACCCGACCCGACCCGAGCGGACGCCACTTGGGCTGAGCAGGCAGGCCGAATGGATGCCCTCGCCATGACCAGCGACCTGCCAGAACGGACGCCCTCCACCGGCACGACAAACGACCAGACAAAATGGACGCACATGGTAGCAAATGGCAAGCGGGCCGCTGGACGTGCACAAGGCACCTGGTGGTCACAACTAGCAAATCGACACGGGCGCCCTCAGGCCAGGCAGGCCGAACGAGCGCCCCTCACCCCGTTGGCTACGGGCCCCGACCGAACGGACGCACATGGGAGCAAACGGCAAACGGGTCGCTCGGACATGCACAAGGCACCCGGGCGGTCACAACTTAGCAAATCTGATACGGGCGCCCTCGGCCCAAACGACTCGACCCGAACGCCTTTGGCCGGGCGCCCTCACCCGACGCGCCCGACCCGACCCGAACGCGTTTGGGTGGGCGAGTCGGGTGACCCAAGACTGGGCGCCTCTGCACGAACTGCACTACAGTGCGGAAGCCATTCCGGGAGCGTCCGGAGTCGGAATTGAGTGCCGTAAATTGCAGAATGTGCGTGATATTGAGGGCCGCAGAGTGCAAGTACGAGTTGGAAGCATATTGGGGCCTACGAGGGAGCTTGAGGGACAGTCAGCTGATTTAGTCTTGGATTCGAGTGACCGTGACACTGACCAGTTTTGTGCGGGGATATTCCCAGGTGGTCGATAAGTGTAAATTATTGTTGTGAGCTAGTTTGATGGTTGACAAACCTTAGAGCTTGGTCAAAAGGCTAACTTGCCTTGCCAAGGAGCAGAAGTGGCTTCTGCTGGATTGGAACTTATTATTTCATATTTATCATTATTAACAGGGAATTGCCCCTCCCTTGTATGTATGAGCATACTTGTGGATTGATAATGATGTTTATGTTTATTTCAGCATATCGAGAGAACCTTTGGTTAATAACTAACAAGTGTTGCTAAAGGCGTAGTCTATATACTTGAGTATTTGGAAAAAGAAAAAAGTACGGTAGTGCCGCACCCGTCTATAGCGTGGTTGAAAGACACCGAAGGTATAGGGGCGTGGCAACTAGGCACACGGGCGGTCACAACTTAGCATTTTCGATACGGCCTCCCTCACACGACCCGACCCGAACGCGTTTCCTTGGGCGCCCTCACACGG
Source organism: Pinus albicaulis (assembly GCA_034641835.2). Classification (NCBI taxonomy): domain Eukaryota; kingdom Viridiplantae; phylum Streptophyta; class Pinopsida; order Pinales; family Pinaceae; genus Pinus; species Pinus albicaulis. The sequence continues at coordinate 421,683,438 of CM076577.1, forward strand.
CACGACCTGACCCGCCCTAACGAGGGCACAAAGGAGCAAACGGCAATCGGGTCGCCCGAACGTGCACAAGGCACAGGGGCGGTCACAACTTAGCATTTTTTATACGGCCTCCTTCACACGACCCGACCCGAACACGTTTCCTTGGGCGCCCTCACACGGCACGACCCGATCCGCCCGAACGAACGAAAGCACAAGGAACAAGCAGCAGGTCGCACGAAGATGTGCACACAAGGCACCATGGCCAGTCACAACTTAGCATTTTTCATCCCGACCCCCTGCATGCAGCACGGCAGGCAGGCAGCGAACGAAGGCACAAGGGAGAAAATCGGAAACTGGCCGCGCGAACGTGCACAAGGCACGCGGGCGGTCACAACTTCGCATTTTTTATACGGCCGCCCTCACACGACCCGACCCGAACGCGTTTCCTTGGGCGCCCTCACGCGACCCGACCCGACCGAACGCGTTTCCCTGCTCGAAGGTATGCATCCCATAGTGCATCAAAATCAAGACCAGTCTCGATCTCAGTTCCTCAGTGAACCAGATACTGCAAGATCATTGTAGTGTGAAGCCTCCAATGAATGAAACTCCATCATGAACTCCCACGCATCATCCTATCCAAAGCATTGGCAAGCATACTTGTATTGCCCACGAGTGCCACCACAAGTTGTTCTCACCCTGCAAGTCATATGAATGTGCTCGTAGGCTGCTCATCCAACCAATGTCTTGTTGCTCAAAGTGAACAACGTCCATCGGCCCATCTATAAAAGATCTCCATGTAGCACCAACAATCGATCATGCTCAGCATATTCCTTCTTGACACTCCTCCATGATGCTCATAAGTGGGCACCCAGTAAGTGCACCTGCATAATGTCTCCACATAATGTCTTGCCATGCCCTCGTGTCAATGTACATGACTTTGGTTGCCCACGTGTCCATCAAGAGTAGACTCGCCTCAACCCTAGTCACCATCATGTGTATAGTGTACAGGTTAAGTGCCCTCGGTCACTTCTACCATCACCATCATGGGTACTTCCTCCAAGGCTTCTCCCCCGCTAAAGGTGCACCAAGAGTTCCTTCTTGGTTGTAAGCCATGAAGAAGTCTACCCAGACAATGTGCCCTACCACCAAGGCAGTCCATGAGTCATGTCGGGCACCTAGCCAATTTCCATGTGGCTAAGCATGACCCGTATCTATCACAGAGATCATCAAGTTCCACCCTTGTCACGGGAATTTGAACCTACTAGAGCGAGGTCACAAATTTCCCTATCAAGGCCTACAACAATAAATTCTCCCCTTGCTTCTCCAATGTACAAGGTTCCATCATAGTCATCCGAGGAAAGGTCCTCCATGGTATTGGAAAAGAAGTCATCTTCTTTCCCATCCCTGCATGCGGTCCATCTCCCAGATGCTCAATTGAAACACGAGCCATGTCTTCATGAAGAATCTCTAAGCGAGTGTCCTCCGTCCTCATCAATGTCTGCAATGCTTCCGATCCGGGTACCGCCTGCTCATAAAGTTCCTCCTCGATCATTGTCACTTCTGCAAAATTTTCATGTGGTTCATCCCCCAATGCCTGCAATGTGCTTGGTCCAGGTTCAACTTGTTCCATGAGTTCTTCCTCGATCATATCCGCATCCTCAACATCCTCCCCAGAATCATCCATCACCGATGCTTGCGATGTGCTTGGCCCTGGTCCAACCTGTTCATCAAGTTCGTCCTCGACTTCTACCACATCTGCAACATCCTTGTGAGAATCGTCCACCATAAATGCTTGTAATCTGCTTGTTCCTGGTCCAACTTGTTCATGAGCTTCTTCCTTGACTTCAATCACATCTACAACATCCTTTGGTTCGGCCACAGTGGGCTTCATGCCACCATGCTTCATCTTTCCAAGGTCTCTAAGCTTGAGAAGCTTATCAATTAACTTCCTTCGCTCTTCTTCCACCTTGTCCATTTCTACTCGGAGAATTCTCACTTTCTTCATAAGTCGAAACATTTCATCTTTTCTCATGCCAGATGTCCTCCTCTTGCACAATGTATCAATGGTCCGACTCGCCTCATCAAACTCCTTTTCCACTTCCTTCGACTTCTCTTTAATTTCTTTGAAGTTCATTTCAAATGAAACAAACTCATCCATCAAGCTTCAATACCACCTGCAACGCTGCAACGGTATCCCTGCTCAATAATAATAATAATAATAATAATAAAGCCACAAAAATGTAGCTCTGATACCAACTGTCACGCCCTTATACCCGTGGTAGTCTCCCAACCGCTCTATAGACGGGTGCGGCACTACCTTATTTTTCTCTTTTCAAATACTCAATAAGTAGACTACGCCTAACTCAACACTTGTTTAATTAATCTTCCAAAGTGCTCCTGTGCGGAAATAAAACAACAATAAACATCAATATCAAACCACATGAACGCCCATACATTCAAGGGAGGGGCAAATCCCGTTAATAATTCTGCCCAGTATTATGCTTCAATAAATATGTACAATCTGCAATAAATATACAGCCAAGCCTCCATAAACCATTTATGCTTCTTGCCAAACATGCTTGTACCTTGGTCTAGCCTTAACAGCTTCCCAAAAGTGCAAAAAATCCAAAGGAACCCCAAAATTCCCTTTCAGAACATGTTTCTGAAGTCTGCACAAATTCTGGTTCGAGTGGGTCACTCGAGTCACAGACGCCCTCGGCACCCTGAACGCGTTTTCGCACGCGGGTCACCGGGGTCACGGTCTGCACACGTTCGAACCGATCGACCCTGCAGAACGAACTCCGTGCCTTCAAACACTGATCCGCGCGTCCAGAACGCGGGCGCGCCGCACGAACCCGACTCGACCTGAACGCGCCCACCCTGAACACTGTTCTCCACGCGTCCTGCGGAAGGAACCTGACTCGACCATGCACTAAACACTGCACCGCACGCGCCCTGCGGAAGGAACCCGACTCGACCTGCGGGTGAACGCCGAACGATTTTTTACCCGACTTGACCCAGACTCCGTTTCCCTGCTGCGGCTTCGCCCTCCACCCTCAACCTTCACTCTGGCTCGAGCATTAGCTTGCCAATGGTGGAATCAGCAAGATGTTGATATCCTTCTTTCTTTCCTTTATCGTCCATCACACGTCCTCCTTTCGTATGTGCCTTTGCCCACACATTGCTTCCATGGGTGGGGCTTGACCCATATAAGGTCGACCCAGTAAACGCCCATAAAGCCTTGGTTACGACGTGGCATTTCCTCCTTAACGTCGGCTTGCCACCACGGCCAGCCTATAAAACCTCCAAGCCAACACACGGCCATTTTTGGACGCGTTTATGCACGTCGCTCCTAAACGTCGCACGGTCACCATGATAACGTTGCATAGTAGCCGAACGATGTTTTCGTCCATCGGCGCGCCCGTCTAACCTTCCGTCGTGGTTTTCGTCATTCGTCGCATGTCCACCGAATGCTTCCAATGCCTTCTGTTGTCGTCCTCGGCTCGTGGGTCTTACAGGGGCAGTTTCCGTCGCAGGGGGCGTATAATTGGACAGTGTCCATTGAGCAGGGATATGGAAACCTTACATTTCGCACAGTTGGGCGACTGTCGTCACGGTGGGGTGAGGAAACCTGTCACGCCCCTAGACATTCGGTGACCTTTCAACCGTGCTATATACGGGGTGCGGCACTACCGTACTTCTCCTTTTCGTAATAGTCAAGTATGTAGACTACGCCTTTAGCAACACTTGTTAAATTAGTTAATCAAATGTTCTTTCAATGTGCGGAAAACATGAACATCATCATCACATCCACAGTGTACGCCCATACATACAAGGGAGGGGAAAAGCCCAGTTAATAATGGGTCTGCCCGATAATATGTTTCGTAAATACGAAATAGAGTATAAGTTCTGCCCCAAGTGCTGCCGTGTCACTTGGGTCGGCACTGCAAATGATTTCAGACCTCCCCGCGAGCTCTCCGTCTGTCCAATCCGCTCCCCTAGCTATGTGGTTAGCTCCATCCCATCAAAATGCACCTGCTTCAACTTTCGGCACTCAATTCCGACTCACGATGCCTTTAGAATGACCTCTGAACTGAATCTCGGATCGTGCGGACGCCCTACCCGACCTGACCTTGCACTACGGACGCCCTGCGGAGAAGTTCCGCACGCCCTGCACGTATGTCGCACGACTTGACCCGCGCGCTGCCCGACTCGACCCGTCCTGCTGTGCGGATGCCCTGCCGAGGAATTCCACACGCCCTGCACGTCAACAACCTGGCTCGACCCACGCTCGCCCTGCGTTCACCGCCGCCGTGTTTCCTTCACCAACGAGCTGTTGGCTTAGCTCGTGGTGCTCCAATGCGCTCGCACTCAGATGCTTGCTTGATCGTTGGTTGGATGACTTCTCCGTCATCCGCACGCCATATTAATACGCGTATCATGTGCGTGTCGTGGGTCACTCGGTCGACCCGAGACGACCCCCATCGTTCAGCTGTCCGCCCACTCGTGTAGCGTCGGCCGCTCAACTCGTGCGTCGGTTCTATGACTCCGGCTACACTGTGACGTTTCGCCTGTAACGTCACTTTTTCCAATGCCACCGCCGGCTATGTGCGACGCGCCCGTGCCGCTCGCCGCCACACACCTGCGCCCGTGCGGTTACTGCGCGGCGGCTCGCTCGTAACGTCGCACGGCGCCCGAACGCCCGACGGGCGCGCCTGTTACCACGAACGCGCCTCATGAAGTCTTGGGGCCTTACAAAACCCAACCTTCCCCACATTTGGACGGCTTCCGCCGCGACGAGGCGTGGAAACCCCAAGTTCCGGAGACGGACCAGGGGAGCGATTTCCGTCGCGCCGCGAAATGGGAGCCCCAAGTTCGCCAAGCTTGGGCGGTTCTTCGCCGTGCCGCGCGACGGAAACCACGAGTTCCGTAAACTTGGGCGATTACGGTCGTGCCGCGACATGGAAACCCAAGTTCCCCTGACCAGGGGCGCGGTTTTCGTCGGGGCGGGAGATGGAAACCGCAAGGTTCCCGTAACTAGGCGGTTTCCCTCGTGCCACGAAACAGAAGCCCCAAAGTTCCGCAGGCTTGGGCGGTTCTCCGTCGTGCCGCGACATGGAAACCCGAGCTCCCGCACCGAGGCCACGGTTTCTGTCGTGGCGGGACGTGGAAATCCCCGAGTTTCCCGGAATTGGGTGGTATCCGTCGTGCCGCAAAAAATGGGAACCCCCGAGCTCCGCGGGACCCGGGTGGCGGTTTCCGTCGCGCCGTGACATGGAAACTCAAAGTTCCCCATACTTGGGCGGCGGTTTCTGTCATGCTGCAGCATGGAACCCCCAAGTACCCCGTGCTGGGGTTGCAGTTTCCAAATTGGGGCGGCTGTCCGTCGTGTGGCGAAATGGAAGCGGGTTTGTATGCGCCGTGACATGGGAAACAAAACCCGTAGTTCCCAGAGGCTTGGATCCGCGGTTTTGAAACACCACCAGTTCCCTAGACTCGGGAAATGGTTTCCATCGTCATGGAAACCCCAAGTTTCCAGTGCGGCGTAAAAACATGGAAACCCGTGGTTTTCATCGGGGGGCGGGACATGGAAACCCCAAGTTTCCCGGGGTCGGGCGTGGCCTTCTGCCGTGTGCCGCGAAATGGAAACCCCAATTTCCCTAGCGTGTTTCCCTCGGGGGCGCGGGAGAACGCGGAAACCCCAAGTTCCGCAGGCCTGGGCTGGTTTTACGCCGTGCCGCGACATGGAAATTTGGGGTTTCCATGCCACCGACCACAAGTTCCGTAGACTGGCGACCCCTCTCGCAGCGGTGGCATGGAAACCCAAAATTTCCCGCCCCCAAGCAAGAAATGCATTTTCGAAGATGCGAACAAAAGAAACAACGTTTGAATGAAAAGGACCGAAGGTGCAATGGGGATAGTCGTCCGAATTTTGAGTAAAGTGACAAAAGCGAAGCTCCGAATCGAGGCGACCAAGGGCTAAATCTCAGTGGGTCGTGGCAGCAAGGCCACTCTGCCACTTACAATACCCCGTCGCGTATTCAAGTCATCTGCAAAGGATTCTTCTCAACGACTGTTTGAAATTGAACTTCAAAGCTGCCCCGACCGAGATGCTTCACGATCGCGGTTTTCAAATGACTGCCGACAACCCACGAGTTGAGGGCGCAGACCCCCAGGCCCAGCCCTCAGAGCCAATCCTTTTCCCAAAGTTACGGATCCGTTTTGCCGACTTCCCTTACCTACATTGTTCTATTGACCAGAGGCTATTCACCTTGGAGACCTGATGCGGTTATGAGTACGACCGGGCATGAACGGTACTCGGTCCTCCAGATTTTCAAGGGCTATTCACCTTGGAGACCTGATGCGGTTATGAGTACGACCGGGCATGAACGGTACTCGGTCCTCCAGATTTTCAAGGGCCGCCGAGGGCGCACCAGACACCGCAAGACGTGCGGTGCTCTTCCAGCTGCTGGACCCTATCTCCGGGTGAACCGATTCCAGGGTGGGCAAGCTGTTAAAAAGAAAAGATAACTCTTCCCGGGGCCCCCGACGACGTCTCCGGATTTCCTAACGTTGCCGCCCGCCGCCATGTCCCGGTTTGGGAATATTAACCCGATTCCCTTTCGATGCTCGTGCAGAGTGCACCCTTGATACAAGGCTTCCCCATCTCTTAGGATCGACTAACCCATGTCCAAGTGCTGTTCACATGGAACCTTTCCTCACTTCAGTCTTCAAAGTTCTCATTTGAATATTTGCTACTACCACCAAGATCTGCACCGGGGGCCGATCCACCCAAGCTCACGCCCGAGGTTTCTCAACGACCCCCGCGTCCTCCTACTCATCGAAGCCAGGCAATTGCTCCGACGGGCGAGTATAGGTTGCGCGCTTCAGCGCCATCCATTTTCGGGGCTAGTTGATTCGGCAGGTGAGTTGTTACACACTCCTTAGCGGATTTCGACTTCCATGACCACCGTCCTGCTGTCTTAATCAACCAACACCCTTTGTGGGATCTAGGTTAGCGCGCAATTCGGCACCGTAAATCAACTTTCGGTTCATCCCGCATCGCCAGTTCTGCTTACCAAAAATGGCCCACTTGGAGCTCTCGATTCCATGGCACGGCTCAATGGAGCAGCCGCACCCTCTTACATATTTAAAGTTTGAGAATAGGTCGAGGGCGTTACGCCCCCGATGCCTCTAATCATTTGCTTTACCCGATAAAACTCGCGTGTGAGCTCCAGCTATCCTGAGGGAAACTTCGGAGGAAACCAGCTACTAGATGGTTCGATTAGTCTTTCGCCCCTATACCCATGTTAGACGAACGATTTTCACGCCAGTATCGCTACGAGCCTCCACCAGAGTTTCCTCTGGCTTCGCCCTGCTCAGGCATAGTTCACCATCTTTCGGGTCCCAACAGGTGTGCTCGCACTCGAACCCTTCGCATAAGCTCAAGGTCGATCGACGATGCACCCCCCGTAAAGGGGGGATCTCGCCCGTCAGCTTCCTTGTGCCTCGCAGGATTTCAAACCCGCCGAATCGCACACATGTTAGACTCCTTGGTCCGTGTTTCAAGACGGGCCGAATGGAAAGCCCGCCAACCAACACCACGAGCGTGCAGGTGCACATGGCCCGCCATAAGGGCGCGCGCTTCGTCCCTCGACCACCGCACCGGCAAACCGACAGGCAGTACTCCACCTGCGCTTGTGACGATGCAACAGCCCGTGTTGGCTTGCACCTCAAGTCGAGCGGCGGACCAGCCTGAGCCGTTCCACATCCGACCGAGACGGATCGACAGCCTCCATCCGCTTCCCTCTTGGAAATTTCAAGCACTCTTTAACTCTCTTTTCAAAGTCCTTTTCATCTTTCCCTCGCGGTACGTGTTCGCTATTGGTCTCTCGCCCGTATTTAGCCTTGGACGGAATTTACCACCCAATTAGGGCTGCATTCCCAAACAACCCGACTCACCGACAACGCCTCGTGATGCGGCAGGGTCCCGGCCCGACGGGGCTGTCACCCTCTCAGGCGCCCCCTTCCAAGGGACTTGGCCCGGGTCCGTCGTTGAGGACGCTTCTACAGACTACAATTCAGGCGACGCTGCCACCCGATTTTCATGCTGGGCTCTTCCCGGTTCGCTCGCCACTACTAGGGGAATCCTTGTAAGTTTCTTTTCCTCCGCTTAATTATATGCTTAAACTCAGCAGGTGTTCTCACCTGAGCTGAGGTCACAAGTTGGAGCTAAATCCGCCCTACCCAATGGGATGACAAGAGAGAGCAAAGCAAGTTCCAGGGATGCCACACAGAGCCCGCATCAGCTAACGCTGACTGCCCAACCAAGGGGACAAGATCACCGCTTGCCGACGCACACCACGAAACATCGCCTGCCACATTTCAGCCAACCGCACCGCATTGGGCACGGACGACCACCTCCGCCGCTCCCTACCATATTGCAAGGAGCGCATTTGATTGCGATGCGACACCCAGATAGACGTGCCCTCGACCGAAGCCTCGGGCGCAAATTGCGTTCAAAAACTCGATGATTCATGGGATTTTGCAATTCACACTAAGTATCGCATTTCGCTACGTTCTTCATCGTAACAAGAGCCGAGATATCTGTTGCCGAGAGTCGTTTCCATGTGTTACCAAAATATCGCACCCCCCACGAGAAATGGCTAAAAGCCAACCCATCGTACAATGCGTCACAACAAGCCCCCTTCCCCCTCAAGACAACCGCACTCCATAACCCACTCACCAAAGGGAAGGGGCTCGAACAAGCAAGAAGATCTGCTTTCCAAACCCCGTGCCTTTCAAAAAGGGTAGAATTGTAAAGAACAATGACCGAGAAGGACTAGGGTGGCCACCCTGAAAACTCGCACTTCTTTTCATCCTTCACGAACATCAAGCCCACTACAACTCCCCCTTTTTTCTCCGTAAATACGGGGGTCGGAACGAGGAAAGTAAGAAAAACACATGAAAGAAAGAGAAACAAAATTGTCCACCCACTCAAAGGAGGAGGCCCAAATAGATAACAAACACTTCGCGAGCCCCGCGCCCTCGCAAAAGGGGGGGAATCGCAAGGAACGACAATCGGGAAGGACTAGGGTGGCCAACCCAGGAGCTCGCGCTGCCTTTCATCCTTCGCTAATGCCAATCCTCAACGATTCACCCTTTTCTCCGTAAAGCTAGGGGCCGAAAGGAGGAAGAGAAAAAAGCAACCCAAAAAGAGAAAAGAAAAAAGAGAACCAAAATATGGCCGAGGCTCAAACACAAAACAGGCTTTCAAGGCCCCGTGCCCTCGCAAAAAGGCGGGAACTGCACAGATCGACGACCGAGAAGGACTAGGGCGGCCACCCCAGCAGGAACTCGCACTGCTTTTTCATCCTTCCGAAAACGTCAAAATCCACGGCAATCCCACCTTTCTCCGTAAAGCTAGGGGGAACAAAACGAATCACAAGGGGAGGCTCAAACACAGTACAAGATTTTCCAAGCCCTGTGCCTTGGCAAAAAAGGGGGGAACTGCAAGGAACGACGACCGAGAAGGACTAGGGTGGCCAACCCGGGAGCTTGCACTGCTTTTCATCCTTCTCCGACACCGACCCACAACCATTCTCGCTTTTCTCCGTAAAGCTGGGGACCGGAAGGGAAGAAAACGACGACAAGAAAGAAAGAAAAACCAAGCATTACCCACCATAACACTCGCGACAAAAATCCAATTTGAGAGAAAGGGGGCCAATTTTCAAGCAACGCTAGCTAGAAAAACAGAGGGCCACCGCCGCGCGAGGGGACGTTGGCTTAACCAAAAAGAAGGAAAACAAGGCACCCAATCAAAAGCATCCCACGTTTTTGCACCCTTCCACATACTACATTGCGACGCAACATCCTTTCTATCTACACGACATAACAAGCGGCAATCAAACAACCAAGCAGAGACAAGCCACAACCTAAACTTGACCACTAAAAAAGCCGAGGGCCCCGACGAGACAAGTGCCTAGAGCACATTACCACTGAGAGGTAAACGACCCCCCAATCCACACAAGGCTTCAGACAAAAAATGGACTAATAGCAAACCCACCCCGCTATTGCACCCCTCCGTGTACAAGACACCCGACAACCTTTCCAGCCAAAAATTCAAGGGGGCCCAAACAACTGAAACTCCAAAGAGGAGTTATCGCAGGCTGACACTCAATGATGGACAAAGCCCAGGGCCACAAATACGCTGGCGGTGCAATGTCACACCCTAAAAAGAGGGAAGCCCCCAAAGCACACACCACAACACTGTTGCAACAATCGACACATCCAAGAAATGACCAAGTCGCA
>CM076577.1:421698727-421711227 GCA_034641835.2 Pinus albicaulis
ACCGCTCATGCGCTACCGAGTGGGGATGGAGAGAAGATGAATGTCGACGACCCTGCAAATGACCCAAGGCCACTCTTCAGGCACACCCGAACAAGCAACTCAGTTACCAACCCACCTTTCACACGAAAATCCAACCCCTCCCCCCACCAAAAGGGGAGGAGGTGAAAAATATAGTGAGGAGCCGATTTCACGAAGCCAACGAGACAAAAGCCCACCTCTCCAACCCACCAAAAAGGGAGGAGGTGAACAATATAGCGAAGAGCCAACATCGAGGGAGCCAATGAGCGAGTAAGGGGCACGAGAGCGACATAGGCGACCGGCCAGTTGTCTCAAGGAGCCACACAGAGCGACCACATCCAACTCTGAGAACACAAAGCGGAAGGGTAACTCTTTTCACATATGCCTCCCAGGACAAGCATGGCCAACATTACCGCTCATGCGCTACCAAGTGGGGATTGAGAGAAGATGAGAGCCGACGACCCTACAAATGACCCAAGGCCACTCTTCAGGCACACCCGAACAAACAACTCAGTTACCAACCCACCTTTCACACGAAAATCCAACCCCTCCCCCCACCAAAAGGGGAGGAGGTGAACAATATAGCGAGGAGCCGATTTCACGAAGCCAACGTGACAAAAGCCCACCTCTCCAACCCACCAAAAAGGGAGGAGGTGAACAATATGGCGAAGAGCCAACATCGACGGAGCCAACGAGCGAGCAAGGGGCACGAGAGCGACATAGGCGACCGGCCAGTTGTCTCAAGGAGCCACACAGCGCGACCTCATCCAACTCCGAGAACACAGAGCGGAAGGGCAACTCTTTTCACATATGCCTCCCAGGACAAGCATGGCCAACATTACCGCTCATGCGCTACCGAGTGGGGATGGAGAGAAGATGAATGTCGACGACCCTACAAATGACCCAAGGCCACTCTTCAGGCACACCCGAACAAGCAACTCAGTTACCAACCCACCTTTCACACGAAAATCCAACCCCTCCACCCACCAAAAGGGGAGGAGGTGAACAATATAGCGAGGAGCCGATTTCACAAAGCCAACGAGACAAAAGCCCACCTCTCCAACCCACCAAAAAGGGAGGAGGTGAACAATATAGCAAAGAGCCAACATCGACGGAGCCAACGAGCGAGCAAGGGGCACGAGAGCGACATAGGCGACCGGCCAGTTGTCTCAAGGAGCCACACAGAGCAACCTCATCCAACTCTGAGAACACAGAGCGAAAGGGTAACTCTTTTCACATATGCCTCCCAGGACAAGCATGGCCAACATTAACTCTCATGTGCTACCAAGTGGGGATGGAGAGAATATGAATGTTGACCACCCTACAAATGACCCAAGGCCATTCTTCAGGCACACCCGAACAAGAAACTCAATTTACCAACCCACCTTTCACACGAAAATCCATCCCCTCCGCCCACCAAAAGGGGAGGAGGTGAACAATATAGCGAGGAGCCGATTTCACGAAGCCAACGATACAAAAGCACACCTCTCCAACCCACCAAAAAGGGAGGAGGTGAACAATATAGCGAAGAGCCAACATCGACGGAGCCAACAAGCGAGCAAGGGGCACGAGAGCGACATAGGCGACCGGCCAGTTGTCTCAAGGAGCCACACATAGCGACCTCATCCAACTCTGAGAACACAGAGCGGAAGGGTAACTCTTTTCACATATGCCTCCCAGGACAAGAATGGCCAACATTACCGCTCATGCGCTACCGAGTGGGGATGGAGAGAAGATGAGAGTCGACGACCCTACGAATGACCAAAGGCCACTCTTCAGGCACACCTGAACAAACAACTCAGTTACCAACCCACCTTTTACACGAAAATCCAGCCCCTCCCCCCACAAGCAAGAAAAAAGGGAGGAGAAGAACAATATAGAGAAGAGCCGACATCGACGGAGCCAACGAGTGACATAGCAAAACACTGATTTCAACAGAGCAAACGTGCGACCAAGGGGCATGAGAGAGAGTTACCGGAGAGCCGATTTCAACAACGCCAAGAGGCGGCCAGTCATCTCAAAGAGCCACACACAACAACCCCATCCAAATGCCTGAAAATAGAGGGGACGGGAGAGATTGTTCAAACATGCCTCCAAGGACGAGCATGGCCAACATTACCGCTCATATGCTACCGAGTGGTGATGGAGAGAAGAAAGTCGACGACCCTACAAATGACCCAAGGCCATTCTTCAGGCACAACCGAGCAAAACAACTCAATTACCAACCCACCTTTCACATGAAAAGAAAATTTGATAAGCACACCCTCGGAAAAAACAGGGTGACCCGAACGCCCCCGTCCATGCGCCCTCACCCGGGGCGACAAAGAGCGTGCCCCCGAATGGACGCACATGGGAGCAAATGGAAAACGGGCCGCCCGGATGTGCACAAGGCACCCGGGCAGTCACAACTTAGCAAATATGGCACGGGCGCCCTCGGGCTAAACGACTAGACCCGAACGGACGACCTCACCCGGCACGACCGACCAAACGACACGACTTGAACGAACACCCTCACCCGGGGCGACACGACGCGCCCACCTGAACGGACACACATGGGAGAAAACGGCAAATGGCCGGCCCGAACGTGCACAAGGCACTCGGGCGGTCACAACTTAGCAAATCTGACACGGGCGCCCTCGGGCCAAACGACCCGACCCAAACGGACGCCCTCACCCGACACGCCCACCCGAACGAACGCCATCACCCGGCGCGACACGGCATGCCCGACCCGAACGGACGCACATAAGAGCAAATGGAAAACGAACCACCCGGACGTGCACAAGGCACCCGGGCGGTCACAACTTAGCAAATCTGACACGGGTGCCCTCGGCCCAAACGACTCGACCCGAATGGACGCCCTCATCCGGCACGACACGGTGCGCCCACCCGAACGGACGCACATGGGAGCAAACGGAAAACGGGCCGCCCGGACGTGCACAAGGCACCCCGGCGGTCACAACTTAGCAAATCTGACACGAGTGCCCTCGGGCCAAATGACCCCACCCGAACGGACGACCTCACCCAGCACGCCCACCCGAACGGACGCCCTCACCTGGCACGACACGACGCGCCCACCCGAACGGACGCCCTCACCCGGCACGACACGGTGCGCCCACCCGAACGGACGCACATGGGAGCAAACGGCAAACGGGCCGCCCGGACGTGCCCAAGGCACCCAGGCGGTCACAACTTAGCAAATCTGACACGGGCGCCCTCGGGCCAAACGACCCGACCCGAACGGATGCCCTCACCCGGCATGACACGACGCGCATGACCAAACGGATGCACATGGTAGCAAACGGCAAACGGGCCGCCCGGACGTGCACAAGGCAACCGGGCGGTCACAACTTAGCAAATCTGAGACGGGCGCCCTCGGGCCAAACCACCCGACCCGAACGGACGACCTCACCCGGCACGACCAAACGACCCGACCCGAACGGACGCCCTCACCCGCCACGACACGACGCGCCCACCCGAATGGACGCACATGGGAGAAAATGGCAAATGGGTTTCCTGGATGTGCACAAGGCACCCGGGCGGTCACAACTTAGCAAATCTGACACGGGCGCCCTCGGGCCAAACCACCCGACGCGAACGGACGCCCTCACCCGGCACGACCCGACCCGAATGGACGCCCTCACCCGGCACGACATGACGCGCCCACCCGAACGGTCGCACATGGGAGCAAAGGGCAAACGGGCTGCCCGGACATGCACAAGGCACCCGGGCGGTCACAACTTAGCAAATCTGACACGGGCGCCCTCGGGCCAAACCACCCGACCCGAACGGACGCCCTCACCTGGAAGCACGCACACACCCGCACGCCCAATCAAAAGGACGCACATGGGAGCAAACGGCAAACAGGCCTCCCGGATGTGCACAAGGCACCCGAGCGGTCACAACTCAGCAAATCAGACACGGGCGCCCTCGGGCCAAATGACCCGACCCGACCCGAACGGACACCCTCGCCCGGCACGCCCACCCAAATGGACGCCATCGTGCCGCACGACCAAACGACCCGACCCGAACGGACGCCCTCACCTGGCACGACCGAACGACCCGACCCGAACGGACGCCCTCACCCGGCACGCCCACCCGAACGGACGCCCTCGCATGGCACGCCCACCCGAACGGACACCGTCGTGCCGCACGACCAAACGACCCGACCCGAACGGACGCCCTCACCCGGCACGCCCACCCGAACGGACGCCCTCACTTGGCGCGACACGGCACGCCTGACCAAACGGACGCACATGGGAGCACACGGAAAACGGGCCGCCCGGATGTGCACAAGGCACCCGGGCGGTCACAACATAGCAAATCTGACACGAGCGCCCTCGGGCCAAACGACCTGACCCGACCCGAACGGACGCCCTCGCCCGGCACGCCCACCCGAACGGACGCTCGGCTCGGGCATCGCCCACTCGAACGGAGCGCCCGCCGCGCACGCGGCCGACCGAACGGACACGCTCGTCGCGCACGACCGAACGACCCGACCCGACCGTACGCCCTCACCTGGAGACGCCCACCCGAATGGACGCCCCTCGCATGGCACGCCCACCCGAACGACGCCGGCCGTGCCGCACGACCAAACTCTTCCGACCTCGAACGGACGCCCTCACCCCACGACCGAACGACTCCGACCCGAATCTGGACGCCCTCACCCCGCACGACCGAACGACTCCGACTCCGAACGGACGTGCATCACCCGCACGACCGAACGACTCCGACCTCGACGACGCCCTCACTCCGCACACCCGACCCGACCGGACGCCCTCACCCGGCACGACCAAACGACCCGACCAAACGGACGCACATGGGAGCAAACGGCAAACGGGCCGCCCGGACGTGCACAAGGCACCCGGGTGATCACAACTTAGCAAATCTGACACGGGCGCCCTTGGGCCAAACGACCCGACCCGACCCGAACGGGCGCCCTCGCCCGGCACGCCCACCCGAACGGACGCCATCGTGCCGCACGACCAAACAACCCGACCCGAATGGACGCCCTCACCTGGCACGACCGAACGACCCGACCCGAACGGACGCCCTCACCCGTCACGACCAAACGACCCGACCAAACGGACACACATGGGAGTAAACGGCAAACGGGCCGCCCAGACGTGCACAAGGCACCCGGGCGGTCACAACTTAGCAAATCTGACACGGGCACCCTCGGGCCAAACGACTCGACCCGACCCGAACGGATGCCCTCGCACGGCATGCCCACCCGAACAGATGCCATCGTGCCGCACGACCAAACGACCCGACCCGAACGGACGCCCTCACCCGGCACGACCGAACGACCCGACCCAAACGGACGCCCTCACCCGGCACGCCCACCCGAACGGACGCCCTCGCCCGGCACGCCCACCCGAACGGACGCCATCGTGCCGCACGACCAAACGACCCGACCCGAACGGACGCCCTCACCCGGCACGCCCACACGAACGGACGCCCTCACCCGGCGAGACACGGCACGCCCGACCAAACGGACGCACATGGGAGCAAACGGAAAACGGGCCGCCCGGACGTGCACAAGGCACCCGGGCGGTCACAACTTAGCAAATTTGACACGGGCGCCCTCGGGCCCAACGACCCGACCCGACCCGAACGGACGCCCTCGCCCGGCACGCCCACCCGAACGGACGCCCTCGCCCGGCACGACCGAACGACCCGACCCGAACAGACGCCCTCACCTGGCACGCCCACCCGAATGGACGCCCTCGCATGGCACGCCCACCCGAACGGACGCCGTCGTGCCGCACGACCAAACAACCCGACCCGAACGGACGCCCTCACCCGGCACGACCGAACGACCCGACCCGAACGGACGCCCTCACCCGGCACGACCCGAACGGACGCCCTCACCCGGCACAACCGAACGACCCGACCCGGACGGACGCCCTCACCCGGCACACCCACCCAAACGGACGCCCTCACCCGGCGTGACCCGGCACGCCCGACCAAACGGACGCACATGAGAGCACACGGCAAACGGGCCGCCCGGACGTGCACAAGGCACCCGGGTGATCACAACTTAGCAAATCTGACACGGGCGCCCTTGGGCCAAACGACCCGACCCGACCCGAACGGGCGCCCTCGCTCGGCACGCCCACCCGAACGGACGCCATCGTGCCGCACGACCAAACAACCCGACCCGAATGGACGCCCTCACCTGGCACGACCGAACGACCCGACCCGAACAGACGCCCTCACCCGTCACGACCAAACGACCCGACCAAACAGACACACATGGGAGTAAACGGCAAACGGGCCGCCCAGACGTGCACAAGGCACCCGGGCGGTCACAACTTAGCAAATCTGACACGGGCACCCTCGGGCCAAACGACCCGACCCGACCCGAACGGACGCCCTCGCCCGGCACACCCACTCGAACGGACGCCATCGTGCCGCACGACCAAACGACCCGACCCGAACGGACGCCCTCACCCAGCACGACCGAATGACCCGACCCGAACGGACGCCCTCACCCGGCACGACCGAACGACCCGAACCGAACGGACGCACTTGGGAGCAAACGGAAAATGGGTCGCCCGGACGTGCAAAAGGCACCCTGGTGGTCACAACTTAGAAAATCTGACACGGGTGCCATCGGGCCAAACGACCCGACCCGACCCAAACGGACGCCCTCACCCGGCACACCCACCCGAACGGACGCCCTCAGGCCAAACGACCCGACCCGACCCGACACGAATGGACGCCCTCACCCGGCACGACCGAACGACCCGACCCAACCCGAACAGACGCCCTCGGGCCAAACGACCCGACCCGACCCGAACGGACGCCCTCACCCGGCACGACCAAACGACCCGACCCGACCCGAACGGATGCCCTCACCCGAACGGACGCCCTCACCCGACATGCCCACCCGACCCGACCCAAACGGATGCCCACCTGAACGGACGCCCTTGGGCCAAACAACCTGACCCGACCCGAACGGACGCCCTCGGGCCAAACGACCCGACCCGACCCGAACGGACGCCCTCACTCGGCATGACCAAACGACCCGACCCAACCCGAACGGACGCCCTCACCAGGCACGACCAAACGACCCGACCCAAACGGATGCCCTTGGGCCAAACGACCCGACCCGACCCGAACGGACGCCCTTGGGCCAAATGACCCGACCCGACCCGAACGAACGCCCTCACCCGCCACGACCAAACGACCCGACCCGAACGGACGCCCTCACCCGGCACGACCAAACGACCCGACCAAACGGACGCACATGGGAGCAAACGGAAAACGGGCCGCCTGGACGTGCACAAGGCACCCGGGCAGTCACAACTTAGCAAATCTGACACAGGCGCCCTCCGACCAAATGGCCCGACCAGAACGGACGCCCTCACCCGGTGCCACACGGCCCGCCCGACCGAACGGACGCACATGGGAGCAAACGGCAAACGGGTCACTCAGACGTGCATAAGGCACCCAGGTGGTCACAACTTAGCAAATATGATACGGGCGCCCTCGGCCCAAACGACCCGACCCAAACGCCTTTGGACGCGCGCCCTCACCCGACGCGTCCGACCCGACCCGAACGCCTTTGGCTGGGTGAGTCGGGTGACCCACGACTGGGCGCCTCTGCACGAACTGCACAAAAGTGCGGAAGCCATTCCGGGAGCGTCCGGAGTCGGAATTGAGTGCCGTAAATTGCAGAATGTGCGTATTGACGGGCCGCATCTAACTGTACAGTTGGAAAGTGGATTGGACACACAGGGAGCTCGAGGGACGGTCTAAAGTGATTTGTAGTGCCGATTCGAGTGACCCGGCAGCACTTTGGCAGTTTTGTGCAGGATATTCCCAAGGTGAATTCTGATGATTGTAAATGATTGCTATAGGCTAGTTTGATGGTTTAAAAGCCTTAGAGCTTGGTCAAAAGGCTAACTTGCCTTGCCAAGGAGCAGAAGTGGCTTCTGCTGGATTGGAACTTATTATTTCATATTTATCATTATTAACAGGGAATTGCCCCTCCCTTGTATGTATGAGCATACTTGTGGATTGATAATGATGTTTATGTTTATTTACGCATATCGAGAGAACCTTTGGTTAATAACTAACAAGTGTTGCTAAAGGCGTAGTCTATATACTTGAGTATTTGAAAAAAGAAAAAAGTACGGTAGTGCCGCACCCGTCTATAGCGTGGTTGAAAGACACCGAAGGTATAGGGGCGTGACAACTAGGCACACGGGCAGTCACAACTTAGCATTTTCGATACGGCCTCCCTCACATGACCCGACCCGAACGCGTTTCCTTGGGCGCCCTCACACGGCACGACCTAACCCGCCCTAATGAAGGCACAAAGGAGCAAACGGCAATCGGGTCGCACGAACGTGCACAAGGCACAGGGGCGGTCACAACTTAGCATTTTTTATACGGCCCCCCTCGCACGACCCGACCCGAACACGTTTCCTTGGGCACCCTCACACGGCACGACCCAACCCGCCCGAACGAACGAAGGCACAAGGGAGAAAACGGAAAACGGGTCGCACGAATGTGCACACGGCCGCCCTCACACGACACGACCTGAACGCGTTTCCTTGGGCGCCCTCACGCGACTCGACCCGAACGAACGCGTTTCCCTGCTCGAAGGTATGCATCCCATAGTGCATCAAAATCAAGACGAGTCTCGATCTCAGTTCCTCAGTGAACCAGATACTGCAAGATCATTGTAGTGTGAAGCCTCCAATGAATGAAACTCTATCATGAACTCCCATGCATCATCCTATCCAAAGCATTGGCAAGCATACTTGTATTGCCCACAAGTGCCACCACAAGTTGTTCTCACCCTGCAAGTCATATGAATGTGCTCGTAGGCTGCTCATCCAACCAATGTCTTGTTGCTCAAAGTGAACAACGTCCATCCGCCCATCTATAAAAGATCTCCATGTAGCACCAACAATCGATCATGCTCAGCATATTCCTTCTTGACACTCCTCCATGATGCTCATAAGTGGGCACCCAGTAAGTGCACCTGCATAATGTCTCCACATAATGTTCTGCCATGCCCTCGTGTCAATGTACATGACTTTGGTTGCCCACGTGTCCATCAAGAGTAGACTCGCCTCAACCCTAGTCACCATCATGTGTATAGTGTACAGGTTAAGTGCCCTCGGTCACTTCTACCATCACCATCATGGGTACTTCCTCCAAGGCTTCTCCCCCGCTAAAGGTGCACCAAGAGTTCCTTCTTGGTTGTAAGCCATGAATAAGTCTACCCAGACAATGTGCCCTACCACCAAGGCAGTCCATGAGTCATGCCGGGCACCTAGCCAGTTTCCATGTGGCTAAGCATGACCCGTATCTATCACAGAGATCATGAAGTTCCACCCTTGTCACGGGAATTTGAACCTACTAGAGCGAGGTCACAAATTTCCCTATCAAGGCCTACAACAAGAAATGCTCCCCTTGCTTCTCCAATGTACAAGGTTCCATCATAGTCATCCCAGGAAAGGTCCTCCATGGTATTGGAAAAGAAGTCATCTTCTTTCCCATCCCTGCATACGGTCCATCTCCCAGATGCTCAATTGAAACACGAGCCATGTCTTCATGAAGAATCTCTAAGCGAGTGTCCTCCATCCTCATCAATGTCTGCAATGCTTCCGATCCTGGTACCACCTGCTCATAAAGTTCCTCCTCGATCATTGTCACTTCTGCAAAATTTTCATGTGGTTCATCCCCCAATGCCTGCAATGTGCTTGGTCTAGGTTCAACTTGTTCCACGAGTTCTTCCTCCATCATATCCGCATCCTCAATATCCTCCCCAGAATCATCCATCACCGAGGCTTGCGATGTGCTTGGCCCTGGTCCAACCTGTTCATCAAGTTCGTCCTCGACTTCTACCACATCTGCAACATCCTTGTGAGAATCATCCACCATCAATGCTTGTAATGTGCTTGGTCCTGGTCCAACTTGTTCATCAGCTTCTTCCTTGACTTCAATCACATCTACAACATCCTTTGGTTCGGCCACAATGGGCTTCATGCCACCATGCTTCATCTTTCCAAGGTCTCTAAGCTTGAGAAGCTTATCAATTAACTTCCTTCGCTCTTCTTCCACCTTGTCCATTTCTGCTCGGAGAATTCTCACTTTCTTCATAATTCGAAACATTTCATCTTTTCTCATGCCAGATGTCCTCCTCTTGCACAATGTATCAATGGTCTGACTCGCCTCATCAAACTCCTTTTCCACTTCCTTCGACTTCTCTTTAATTTCTTTGAAGTTCATTTCCAATGAAACAAACTCATCCATCAAGCTTCAATACCACCTGAAATGCTGCAACGGTATCCCTACTCAATAATAATAGTAATAAAGCCACAAAAATGTAGCTCTAATACCAACTGTCATGCCCTTATACCTGTGGCAGTCTCCCAACCGCTCTATAGATGGGTGCGGCACTACCTTACTTTTCTCTTTTCAAATACTCAATAAGTAGACTACGCCTAACTCAACACTTGTTTAGTTAATCTTCCAAAGTGCTCCTATGCGGAAATTAAACAGCAATAAACATCAATATCAAACCACATGAGCACCCATACATTCAAGGGAGGGGCAAATCCCATTAATAAGTTTGCCCAGTATTATGCTTCAATAAATATGTACAATCTACAATAACTATACAGCCAAGCCTCCATAAACCATTTATGCTTCTTGCCAAATGTGCTTGTACCTGGGTCTAGCCTTAACAGCTTCCCAACAGTGCAAAAAATCCAAAGGAACCCCAAAATTCCCTTTCAGAACATGTTTCTGAAGTCTGCGCGAATTCTGGTTCGAGTGGGTCACTCGGGTCACAAACGCCCTCGGCACCCTGAACGCGTTTCTGCACGCGGGTCACCGGGGTCACATTCTGCACGCGTTCGAACCGACCCGACCCGACCCGACCCTGCTGAACGAACTCTGTGCCTTCAAACACTAATCCGCGCATCCGGAACGCGGGCGCGCCGCATGAACCCAACTCAACCTGAACGCGCCCGCCCTGAACACTGTTCTCCATGCGTCCTGCGAAAGGAACCCAACTCGACCATGCACTAAACACTGCACCGCACGCGCCCTGCGGAAGGAACCCGAATCAACCTGTGGGTGAACGCCGAATGAGTTTTTACCCGACTCGACCCAGACTCCGTTTCCCTACTGCGGCTTCGCCCTCCACCCTTGACCTTCGCTCTGCCTCGAGCATTAGCTTGCCAATGGTGGAATCAGCAAGATGTTGATGTCCTTCTTTCTTTCCTTTATCGTCTATCGCACGTCCTCCTTTCGTATGTGCCTTTGCCCACACATTGCTTCCATGGGTGGGGCTTGACCCATATAAGGCCGACCCAGTAAACGCCCATAAAGCCTTGGTTAGGACGTGGCATTTCCTCCTTAATGTCGGCTTGCCACCACGGCTGGCCTATAAAACCTCCAAACCAACACACGGCCATTTTTGGACGCGTTTATGCACGTCGCTCCTAAACGTCGCACGGTCACCATGATAACGTTGCATAGTAGCCGAACGATGTTTCCGTCCGTCGGCGCGCCCGTCTAACCTTCCGTCATGGTTTTCGTTGTTCGTCGCATGTCCACCGAACGCTTCCAACGCCTTCTGTCATCGTCCTTGGCTCGTGGGTCTTACAGGGGTGGTTTCCGTCGCGGCGGGCGGATAATTGGACGGTGTCCATTGAGCAGGGACATGGAAACCTTACATTTCGCACAGTTGGGCGACTTTCGTCACGGCGGGGCGAGGAAACCTGTCACGCCCCTAGACCTTCAGTGACCTTTCAACCGTGCTATAGACGAGGTGCGGCACTACCGTACTTCTCCTTTTCGTAATAGTCAATTATGTAGACTATGCCTTTAGCAACACTTGTTAAATTAGTTAATCAAATGTTCTTTCAATGTGCGGAAAACATGAACATCATCATCACATCCACAGTGTACGCCCATACATACAAGGGAGGGGAAACTCCCAATTAATAATGGGTCTGCCCGATAATATGTTTCATAAATACGAAATAGAGTATAAGTTCCAATCCAGCAAAAGACCCCCTTTTCTCTTTGGCAAGGCAAGTCACTTTTTGTCCAAGCTTACAATGCTTGACAATCATTAACTAGCTCACAACAGTCATTTACAGCACTAGAATTCACCTCAGGAATATCCTGCATAAAACTGCCCCAAGTGCTGCTGTGTAACTCGGGTCGGCACTGCAAATGATTTTAGACCTCCCCGCAAGCTCTCCGTTTGTCCAATCCACTCCCCTAGCTATGTGGTTAGCTCCGTCCCATCAAAATGCACCTGCTTCAACTTTCGGCACTCAATTCTGACTGACGATGCCTTCAGAACGACCTTTGAACTGAAGCTCGGATCGTGCGGACGCCCTGCCCGACCCGACCTTGCACTGCGGACGCCCTGCGAAGAAGTTCCGCACGCCCTGCACGTATGTCGCACGACTTGACCCGCGCGCTGCTTGACTCGACCCGTC
>CM076577.1:421716227-421718727 GCA_034641835.2 Pinus albicaulis
CCCCTTCCAAGGGACTTGGCCCGGGTCCACCGCTGAGGACGCTTCTACAGACTAAAATTCAGGTGATGCTACCACCTGATCTTCATGCTGGGCTCTTCCCAGTTCGCTCACCGCTACTAGGGGAATCCTTGTAAGTTTCTTTTCCTCCACTTAATTATATGCTTAAACTCAGTGGGTGTTCTCGCCTGAGCTGAGGTCACAAGTTAGAGCTAAATCCTCCCTACCCAATGGGAGGACAAGAGAGAGAAAAGCAAGTTCCAGGGATGCCACACAGAGCCTGCATCGGCTAACGCCGACTGCCCAACCAAGGGGACAAGATCACTGCTTGCCGACGCACGCCACGAAACATCGCCTGCCACATTTCAGCCAACCGCACCGCATTGGGCACAGACGACCACCTCTGCTGCTCCCTACCATATTGCAAGGAGCGCGTTTGATTGGGATGCGACGCCCAGACCGACGTGGCCTCGACCGAAGCCTCGAGCGCAAATTGCGTTCAAAAACTTGATGATTCACGGGATTTTGCAATTCACACTAAGTATTACATTTCGCTATGTTCTTCATCGTAACAAGAGCCGAGATATCTGTTGCCGAGAGTCATTTCCGTGTGTTACCAAAATATCGCACCCCCACGAGAAATGGCTAAAAGCCAACCCAACGTACAATGCGTCGCAACAAGCCCCCTTCCCCCTCAAGAAAACCACACTCCATAACCCACTCACCAAAGGGAAGGGGCTCAAACAAGCAAGAAGAGTTGCTTTCCAAACCCCGTGCCTTTTCAAAAAGGGTAGAATTGTAAAGAACGATGACGGAGAAGGACTAGGGTGGCCACCCTTAAACTTGCACTTCTTTTCGTCCTTCACAAACATCAAGCCCACTACAACTCCCCCTTTTTTCTCCGTAAAGATGGGGGTCGGAACGAGGAAAGTAAGAAAAACACATGAAAGAAAGAGAAACAAAATTTTCCACCCACTCAAAGGAGGAGGCCCAAACAGATAACAAACACTTCGCGAGCCCCGCGCCCTCGCAAAAGGGGGGGAATTGCAAGGAACGACAATCGGGAAGGACTAGGGTAGCCAACCTAGGAGCTCGCACTGCCTTTCATCCTTCACGAATGCCAATCCTCAACGATTCACCCTTTTCTTTGTAAAGCTAGGGGCCAAAAGGAGGAAGAGAAAAAAGCAACCCAAAAAGAGAAAAGAAAAAAGAGAACCAAAACATGGCCGAGGCTCAAACACAAAACAGGCTTTCAAGGCACCCCGTGCCGTCGCAAAAAGGTGGGAACTGCACATATCGATGACCGAGAAGGACTAGGGCGGCCACCCCAGCAGGAACTCACACTGCTTTTTCATCCTTCCGAAAATGTCAAAATCCATGGAAATCCCACCTTTTCTCCGTAAAGCTAGGGGGAACAAAACGAATCAAAAGGGGAGGCTCAAACACAGTACAAGATTTTCCAAGCCCTGTGCCTTAGCAAAAAAGGGGGAACTGCAAGGAACGACGATCGAGAAGGACTAGGGTGGCCAACCCAGGAGTTTTCACTGCTTTCAATCCTTCTTCGACACCGACCCACAACAATTCTCGCTTTTCTCCATAAAGCTGGGGACCGGAAGGGAAGAAAACGATGATAGGAAAGAAAGAAAAACAAAGCATTATCCACCATAACACTCGCAACAAAAATCCAATTTGAGAGAAAGGGGGCCAAATTTCAAGCAATGCTAGCTAGAAAAACAGAGGGCCACCGCCGCGCGAGGGGACGTTGGCTTAACCAAAAAGAAGGAAAACAAGGCACCCAATCAAAAGCATCCCACGTTTTCGCACCCTTCCACAGACTACATTGCGACGCAACATCCTTTCTATCTACACGACATAACAAGCGGCAATCAAACAACCAAGCAGAGACAAGCCACAACCTAAACTTGACCACTAGAAAAGCCGAGGGCCCCGACGAGACAAGTGCCTAGAGCACATTAATACTGAGAGCTAAACGCCCCCCCAACCCACATAAGGCTTCAGACAAAAAATGCACTAATAGCAAACCCACCCCGCTATTGCACCCCTCCGTGTACAGGACACCCGACAACCTTTCCAGCCAAAAATTCAAGGGGGCCCAAACAACCGAAACTCCAAAGAGCAGTTATCGCAGGTTGAAACTCAATGCTGGATAAAGCCCAGGGCCACAAATACACCAGCGGTGCAACGTCACACCCTAAAAGGAGGGAAGCCCCCAAAGCGCACACCACAACGATATTGAAACAATCGACACATCCAAGAAATGACCAAGTCGCGCAAAAAAACCCACAATCCAAATGGTGAGGACTAGGACATAACCTGCTTCCTACTTTTCCTTGGAAGGGGGGAGTGGCTCAAGAAAGGATGAGGAATTCCCTCAACACCAAAGGGGGACGAGAAAATAATGCTACCTCGTGCCCATTGAGTAGGAAACTTGCAATTTTGATGGAGCTCGAACCAAGGGAGGGCTATTTCATTACCTAGACCC
>CM076577.1:421721227-421751845 GCA_034641835.2 Pinus albicaulis
GAGCCAACCTGAACACCCATCAATTCAAGGAGAGGTCAACATATCATGTAAAGCTCTTATACCTTGCACCTCTTGCATCCCCAAGAAGTTATTAGAGCCCACACACACTACATGCCAAGGACATGCAAGACATCAAACGTAATGGATGATGGATGCAAGATCCACAAAGCGAAAAAATGGGTCAACCCGCCGAGTCACATTGCACCGAGGCTGCCTAGGAGTTGGTAACCACCCCCCAACCAGCAAGGATGTCAAAAGCCTTATCACCCACGACAGCCACAGTGAACAGACAAAGGGGAGAAAACAGAAACAGGACTCTCTTAGAAATGCCCCCCAAACCCTCCCCGCCTCGCACCAAGGCCACCTAGGAGTCCACTCCGATAGCAGCAATAGTGGACCTCGAGCGCTTGGGGCGACCTCGATGCAAAGGCAAACAAATGGAGAACGAACGACCGCACAATGTCTCTCTCTCTCTCTCTCTCTCTCTCTATCTCAAACGCCTTCCAACCATCCTTGCCCCGCACCAAGGCCACCTAGGAGTCCACCCGGACAGCAGCAACGATGGACCTCGATCACCCGATCGCCTGCGACGACCTTGATGCAAAAGCAAAGTAAGTAAATAAAGGGAGAGCAACCGACCCCATGACGTCTCTTAAAAATTCCCTACAACCCTTCCCGCCCAGCAGCGAGGCCACCTAGGAGTCCACCCAGACAGCAGCAACAGCGGACCTCGATCACTTGATCGCATGTGGAAATCTCACTGCAAAGGAAAAAGAAGGAAGTAGAAGGAGAATGACCAAGTTGACAACCTCTATTATAAATGCCACCCCGACCCTCCCCGCCCCGCACCAAGGCCACCTAGGAGTCCACCCGGTCAGCAGCAACAGTGGACCTCGATCATTTGATCACCTATGGCACCCTCGATGCAAAAGGACAGAAATAAAAAAAGAACGACCATTCCTGCAACCTCCCTTAAAAATTCCCCCCTCCAACCCTCCCCACCCCGCACCGAGACCACCTAGGAGTCCACCTGGACAGCAGCAATGGTGGACCTCGATTGCTTGATCGCCTGGGGCAACCTCGATGCAAAGGCAGAGGAACAAAATAAATGCATATCAAGAGGCTCACTACAAAAGGCATGAACATATCCGAACAGGAGGAGGGATCAGGAAGCCCCGCACCCCACACACCCTACATACAAGCAACCTGGGAGATTGCCCCACTGACTTACCAACTGGACAATGAAAACTTCTCACCTACAACCACCTCCACACAGAGGAGGGAGGTCGAAGCGTTCCACCTTGAAGTCCTCCTTCCAGATATAGCCCCTGCCATCAACGTAGCAAGCCTCATCCCCATTGGACCACAATCGCATGAGCGATCAACAAAACAAGAAATGCCCATCACCTTGTGTCTCAACATTCCAAGCCGCATAATCCTACGATGCACGCAAGATGCAAGGAAAAAGCCGACCACTTGAGCAAAAAAATGGGCCACCACATCGATTAAGACCTCAAAGCCAACGTAGGGACAAACAACGTGCACTATGAAAGGAATTCCAAACCTTAATTTTACAACAAGGAGAACCCCGCTCCTCACATCGCCCAACCACCCGACCCGAACGAATGCCCTCACCCAGCACGCCCACCCGAATGGACGCCCTCACCTGGCGTGACACAGCACGCCCGACCAAATGGACGCACATGGGAGCAAACGACAAACGGGCTGCCCGGACGTGCACAAGGCACCCGGGCGGTCACAACTTAGCAAATCTGACATGGGCACCCTCGGGCCAAACGACCCGACCCGACCCGAACGGACGCCCTCGCCCGGCACGCCCACCCGAACGGACGCCATCGTGTCGCACGACCAAACGACCTGAATGGACGCCCTCACCCGGCACGACCAAACGACCCGACCCGAATGGACGCCCTCACCCGGCACGGCCAAACGACCCGACCCGAACGGACGCACATGGGAGCAAACGGAAAACGGGCTGCCCGGACATGCACAAGGCACCCGGGTGGTCACAACTTAGCAAATCTAACACGGGCGCCCTCGGGCCAAACGACCCGAACAGACCCGAACGGACGCTCTCACCCTGCACGACCGAACGACCCGACCCAAACGGATGCCCTCACCCAGCATGACCGAACAACCCGACCCGAACGGACGCCCTCACCCGGCACGACCGAACGACCCGACCCGTACGATGCCCTCACCCGGCACGACCGAACGACCCGACCCAAACGAACGCCCTCACCCCGCACGACCAAACGACCCGACCAAACAGATGCACATGGGAGCAAACGGCAAACGGGCCGCCCAGATGTGAACAAGGCACCCTAGCGGTCACGACTTAGAAAATCTGACACGGGTGCCCTCGGGCCAAACGACCCGACCCGACCCGAACGGACGCCCTCACCTGGCACGACCGAACGACCCAACCCAAACGGATGCCCTCACCCGGCACAACCGAACGACTCGACCCGAACGGACGCCCTCACCCGGCACGACCAAACGACCCGACCAAATGGACGCACATGGGAGCAAATGGCAAACGGGCTACCCGGACGTGCACAAGGCACCCAGGCAGTCACAACTTAGTAAATCTGACATGGGCGCCCTCAGGCCAAACAACCCGACCCGACCCGAATGGACGCCCTCACCCGGCATGACCGAACGATCCGAACCGAATGGACGCCCTCACCCGGCATGACCGAACGATCCGAACCGAACGGACGCCCTCACCCAGCATGACCAAACGACCCGACCCGAACGGACGCCCTCACCCGACGCGCTCGACCAAATGGACGCACATGAGAGCAAACAGCAAACGGGCCGCCCGGACGTGCACAAGGCACCCGGGCGGTCACAACTTAGCAAATCTGACACGGGCGCCCTCGGGATAAACGACCCGACCCGACCTGAATGGACGCCCTCGGGCAAAACAACCCGACCCGACCCGAACGGACGCCCTCACCCGGCATGATCGAACGACCCGACTCGAATGGACGCCCTCATCCGGCACAACCAAACGACCTGACCAAACGGACGCACATGGGAGCAAATGGTAAACGGGCCACCCAGATGTGCACAAGGCACCCGAGCGGTCAAAACTTAGAAAATCTGACATGGGCGCCCTCGGGGCAAACGACCCGACATGACTCGAATGGATGCCCTCACCCAGCACGCCCACCCAAACGTACGCCTTCGGGCCAAACGACCCGACCCGACTCGACCCGACGCCCTCACCCGGCACGACCAAACGACCCGACTCAAACGGACGCCCTCACCCGGCACGACCAAATGACCCGACCCGAACGAACGCCCTCACCTGGCGCACCCGACCAAACGGACGCATATGGGAGCAAACGGCAAACGGGCCGCCCGGACGTGCACAAGGTACCCGGGCGGTCATAACTTAGCAAATCTGACATGGGCGCCCTCGGGCCAAACGACCCGACCCGACCCGACCCGAACAGACGCTCTCACCCAGCACGCCCACCCGAATGGACGCCCTCGGGCCAAATGACCCGACCCGACCCGACCCGAACGGATGCTCTCACCCAGCACGCCCACCCGAATGGACGCCCTTGGGCCAAATGACCCGACCCGACCCGAACGGACGCCCTCACCCAGCACGACCAAACGACCTAACCCGACCTGAACAGATGCCCTCACCCTGCACACCCACCCGAATAGACACCCTCGGGCCAAACGACCCGACCCGACCCGAACGAATGCCCTCACCCGGCACTACCAAACGACCCGACCCGACCCGAATGGATGCCCTCACCCGGCATGACCAAACGACCCGACCCAAACGGACGCCCTTGGGCCAAACGACCTGACCCGACCCGAACGGATGCCCTTGGGCCAAACGACCCGACCCGACCCGAACGGACACCCTCACCCGGTACGACCAAACGACCCGACCCGAACGGACGCCCTCACCCGGCACGACCAAACGACCTGACCAAACGGAGGAACATGGGAGCAAACGGCAAACGGGCCGCCCAGACATGCACAAGGCACCCAGGCGGTCACAACTTAGCAAATCTGACATGGGCGCCCTGCGACCAAACAACCCAACCCGAACGGACGCCCTCGCCCGGTGCCACACGGCCCGCCCGACCGAACGGACGCACATGGAAGAAAACAACAAACGGGTCGCTCGGATGTGCACTAGGCACCCAGGCGGTCACAACTTAGCAAATCTGATACGGGCGCCCTCGGCCCAAACGACTCGACCCGAACGCGTTTGGCCGGGTGCCCTCACCTGGTGCGACAGGGCGCGCCCGACTCGACCCGAACACGTTTGGCCCAGCACCCTCACCCGGCGCGCCCGACCCGACCCGAACGCATTTGGCCCAGCACCCTCACCCGGCGCGCCCAACCCGACCCGAACGCCTTTGGCCGGGTGCCCTCACCCGGTGCGCCCGACCCCACCCGAACGCGTTTGGCTGGGCGAGTCGGGTGACCCACGACTGGGCACCTCTGCACGAACTGCACGATAGTGCAGAAGCCATTCTGGGAGCGTCCGGAGTCGGAATTGAGTGCCATTAATTTCAGAATGTGCGTATTGACCGGCCACATCTAACCGTATATTTGGGAAGCAGATTGGACACACAGGGAGCTCGAGGGACGGTCTAAACTGATTTGCAGTGCCGATTTGAGTGACCCGGTAGCACTTGGGCAGTTTTGTGCAGCATATTCCCAAGGTGAATTCTAATGATTGTAAATGATTACTGTAGGCTAGTTTGATGGTTCAAAAGCCTTAGAGCTTGGTCAAAAGGCAAGTTAGCCTTGCCAAGGAGCAGAAGTGGCTTCTGCTGGATTGGAACTTATTATTTCATATTTATGAAATGTATTATCTGTCGGACTCATTATTAATAGGGAATTTCCCCTCCCTTGTATGAATGAGCATACTTGTGGATTGATAATGATGTTTATGTTTATTTATGCATATCGAGAGAACCTTTGGTTAATAACTAACAAGTGTTGCTAAAGGCGTAGTCTATATACTTGAGTATTTGGAAAAAGAAAAAATTACGGTAGTGCCGCACCCGTCTATAGCATGGTTGAAAGAAACCGAAGGTATAGGGGCGTGAAAACTAGGCACACAGGTGGTCACAACTTAGCATTTTCGATACGGCCTCCCTCACATGACCCGATCCAAACGCGTTTCCTTCGGCGCCCTCACACGGCACGACCTGACCCGCCCTAACGAAGGCACAAAGGAGCAAACGGCAATCCGGTCGCACGAACGTGCAAAAGGCAAAGGGGCGGTCACAACTTAGCATTTTTTATACGGCCTCCCTCACACGACCCGACCCGAACACGTTTCCTTGGGCGCCCTCACACGGTACGACCCGACCCGCTCGAACGAAGGCACAAGGAAGAAAACGGAAAACGGGTCGCACGAACGTGCACAAGGCACACGAGGAGTCACAACTTAGCATTTTTTATACGGCCCCCCTCACACGGCACGACCCGACCCGACCCGCCCGAACGAAGGCACAAGGGAGAAAATCGGAAACTGGCTACGCGAACGTGCAAAAGGCACGCGGGCGGTCACAACTTAGCATTTATTATACGGCCGCCCTCACATGACCCGACCCGAACGCGTTTCCCTGGGCGCCCTCACGCAACCCGACCCGACCGAACGTGTTTCCCTGCTCGAAGGTATGCATCCCATAGTGCATAAAAAACAAGACCAGTCTCGATCTCAGTTCCTCAGCGAACCAGATACTGCAAGATCATTGTAGTATGAAGCCTCCAACGAATGAAACTCCATCATGAACTCCCACGCATCATCCTATCCAAAGCATTGGCAAGCATACTTGTATTGCCCACGAGTGCCACCACAAGTTGTTCTCACCCTGAAAGTCATATGAATGTGCTCGTAGGCTGCTCATCCAACCAATGTCTTGTTGCTCAAAGTGAACAATGTCCATCAACCCATCTATAAAAGATCTCCATGTAGCACCAACAATCGATCATGCTCAGCATATTCCTTCTTGACACTCCTCCATGATGCTCAAAAGTGGGCACCCAGTAAGTGCACCTGCATAATGTCTCCACATAATATCCTGCCATGCCCTCGTGTCAATGTACATGACTTTGGTTGCCCATGTGTCCATCAAGAGTAGACTCGCCTCAACCCTAGTCACCATCATGTGTATAGTGTACAGGCTAAGTGCCCTCAGTCACTTCTACCATCATCATCATGGGTACTTCCTCCAAGGCTTCTCCCCCGCTAAAGGTGCACCAAGAGTTCCTTCTTGGTTGTAAGCCATGAAGAAGTCTACCCAGACAATGTGCCCTACCACCAAGGCAATCCATGAGTCATGCCGGGCACCTAGCCAGTTTCCATGTGGCTAAGCATGACCCGTATCTATCACAGAGATCATCAAGTTCCACCCTTGTCACGGGAATTTGAACCTACTAGAGCGAGGTCACAAATTTCCCTATCAAGGCCTACAACAAGAAATGCTCCCCTGCTTCCCCAATGTACAAGGTTCCATCATAGTCATCCGAGGAAAGGTCCTCCATGATATTGGAAAAGAAGTCATCTTCTTTCCCATCCCTGCATACGGTCCATCTCCCAGATGCTCAATTTAAACACGAGCCATGTCTTGATGAAGAATCTCTAAGCGAGTGTCCTCCATCCTCATCAATGTCTACAATGCTTCTGATCCTGGTACCGCCTGCTCATAAAGTTCCTCCTCGGTCATTGTCACTTCTGCAACATTTTCATGTGGTTCATCTCCCAATGCCTGTAATGTGCTTGGTCTAGGTTCAACTTGTTCCACGAGTTCTTCCTCGATCATATCCACATCCTCAACATCCTCCCCAGAGTCATCCATCACCAATGCTTGCGATGTGCTTGGCCTTGGTCCAACCTGTTCATCAAGTTCGTCCTCGACTTCTACCACATCTGCAACATCCTTGTGAGAATTCTCCACCATCAATGCTTGTAATGTGCTTGGTCCTGGTCCAACTTGTTCATCATCTTCTTCCTTGACTTCAATCACATCTACAACATCCTTTGGTTCACCCAGAGTGGGCTTCATGCCACCATGCTTCATCTTTCCAAGGTCTCTAAGCTTGAGAAGATTATCAAGTAACTTCCTTCGCTCTTCTTCCACCTTGTCCATTTCTGCTCGGAGAATTCTCACTTTCTTCATAAGTCGAAACATTTCATCTTTTCTCATGCCAGATTTCCTCCTCTTGCAAAATGTATCAATGGTCCAACTCGCCTCATCAAACTCCTTTTCCACTTCCTTCGACTTCTCTTTAATTTCTTTGAAGTTAATTTCCAATGAAACAAACTCATCCATCAAGCTTCAATACCACCTGCAACACTGCAACGGTATCCCTGCTCAATAATAATAATAATAAAGCCACAAAAATGTAGCTCTGATACCAACTATCACGGCCTTATACCTGTGGTAGTCTCCCAACCACTCTATAGACGGGTGCGACACTACCTTATTTTTCTCTTTTCAAATACTCAATAAGTAGACTACGCCTAACTCAACACTTGTTTAATTAATCTTCCAAAGTGTTCCTGTGTGGAAATAAAACAACAATAAACATCAATATCAAACCACATGAATGCCCATAAATTCAAGGGAGGGGAAAATCCCGTTAATAAGTCTGCCCAGTATTATGCTTCAATAAATATGTACAATCTGCAATAACTATACAACCAAGCCTCCATAAACCATTTATGCTTCTTGCCAAATGTGCTTGTACCTGGGTCTAGCCTTAACAGCTTCCCAACAGTGCAAAAAATCCAAAGGAACCCCAAAATTCCCTTTCCAAACATGTTTCTGAAGTCTGCGCGAATTCTGGTTCGAGTGGGTCACTCGGGTCACAGACGCCCTCGGCACCCTGAACGCGTTTCCTCACGCGGGTCACCGGGGTCACGGTCTGCACACGTTTCCTAAACGCGTTCGACCCGACCCGACCCTACTGAATGAACTCCGCGCCTTCAAACACTGTTTCGCGCGTCCGGAATGCGGGCGCGCTGCACGAACCTGACTCGACCTGAACGCGCCCGCCCTGAACACTGTTCTCCACACATCCTGCAGAAGGAACCCGACTCGACCATGCACTAAACACTACACTGCATGCACCCTGCGGAAGGAACCCGACTCGACCTGCGGGTGAACTTTGAACGGGTTTTTACCCAACTCGACCCAGACTCCATTTCCCTACTGCGGCTTCGCCCTCCACCCTCGACCTTCACTTTGGCTTGAGCATTAGCTTGCCAATGGTGGAATCAGCAAGATGTTGATGTCCTTCTTTATTTCCTTTATCGTCCATCGCACGTCCTCCTTTCGGATGTGCCTTT
The DNA here is from genome assembly GCA_034641835.2 of Pinus albicaulis. Classification (NCBI taxonomy): domain Eukaryota; kingdom Viridiplantae; phylum Streptophyta; class Pinopsida; order Pinales; family Pinaceae; genus Pinus; species Pinus albicaulis. The sequence goes on from CM076577.1 coordinate 421,729,593, forward strand.
GCCCACACATTGCTTCCATGGGTGGGGCTTGACCCATATAAGGCTGACCCAGTAAACACCCATAAAGCCTTGGTTACGACGTGGCATTTCCTCCTTAACGTCAGCTTGCCACCACGGCTGGCCTATAAAACCTCTAAGCCAACACACGGCCATTTTTGGACGCGTTTACGCACGTCGCTCCTAAACGTCACACGGTCACCATGATAACGTTGCATAGTAGCCGAATGATGTTTTCATCCGTCGGCGCACCCATATAACCTTTCGTCGTGTTTTTCATCGTTCGTCGCATGTCCACCGAACGCTTCCAACGCCTTCCGTCGTCGTCCTCGGCTCGTGGGTCTTACAGGGGCAGTTTTCGTCGCAGCGGGCGTATAATTGGATGGTGTCCATTGAGCAGGGACATGGAAACCTTACATTTCGCACATTTGGGCGACTGTCGTCATGGCAGAGTGAGGAAACCTATCATGCCCCTAGACCTTTGGTGACCTTTCAACCGTGCTATAGATGGGGTGCGGCACTACCGTACTTCTCCTTTTCGTAATACTCAAGTATGTAGACTACGCCTTTAGCAACACTTGTTAAATTAGTTAATCAAATGTTCTTTCAATGTGCGGAAAACATAAACATCATCATCACATCCACAGTGTACGCCCATACATACAAGGGAGGGGCAACTCCCAGTTAATAATGGGTCTGCCCGATAATATGTTTCATAAACATGAAATAGAGTATAAGTTCCAATCCAGCAAAAGACCCCCTTTGCTCTTTGGCAAGGCAAGTCACTTTTTGTCCAAGCTTACAATGCTTGAAAATCATTAACTAGCCCACAAAAAAATCGCTACGTACTCAGAATTCACTCCCCGGGAATATCCTAAGCATAAAACCGCCCAAGTGTCGCCGTGTCACCGCCTTTCCAAGTACCGCAAATGGTTTCCCGCACCTCCCCACGAGCTCGTCCGTCCAATCTGCTCCCCTAGCCATGTGGTTAGCTCCGTCCCATCAAAGCGCACCGCTTCAACTTTCGTCACCAATTCCGACTCACGATGCCTTCGCAACGACCTCCTCGAACCGAAGCTCGGATCGTGCGGACGCCCGCGAAGAAGTTCCACACGCCCCCGCACGTATGTCGCACGACTTGGACCCGCGCGTCGCCCGACTCGACCCGTCCTGGCCTGTGATGCCTCGCGCAGGAATTCCCACACGCCCTCGCATCGCCGAACAACTCCGGCTCGACCCGCGCTCGCCTGCTCACCGCCGCCGTGTTTCTTCACCAACGAGTCGTTGGCTTAGCTCGTGGTGCTCCAATGCGCTGCACCGCATGCTTGCTGATCGTTGGCTGGATGATTCTCCTTCATCCACACACGACGTATTAATACGTGCATCATGTGCGTGTCGGGTCACCTTGGCCGACCCGAGACGCACCCCCATTGTTCATCAGTCCGCCCACTCGTGTAGCGTCGGCCGCTCAACTCGTGCGTTGGTTCTATGACTCCGAATACGCTCTATCGCTGTCCGTAACATCGCTTTTTCAATGCCACCGCCACCGTGTGCGACGCGCCCGTGCCCCTCGCCGCCACACACCCGCGCCCGCAGCATCGTGCGGCGCCGCCCCGCAACGCCGCACGGCGCCCGGACGCCCGACGGGCATGCCCGTTACCACGAACGCGCCTGCGATGAAGTTCCTGGGGCCTTACAAAACCCAACCTTCCCCACATTTGGATGGCTTCGTCGCGACGAGGCGTGGAAACCCCAAGTTTCGGAGATGGACCAGGGGAGCTGCTTTCCGTCGTGCCGCCAGGTCGGAGCCCCAGCCCTCGCTGTGCTTGGCGGTTCTTCGCCATGCCGCGCGACGGAAACCACGAGTTCCGTAAACTCGGGTGATTACCAGTCATGCCGCGACATGGAAACCCAAGTCTTCCGACCAGGGGCGCGATTTTCGGTCAAGTGTGATGGAAACCGCAAGGTTCCCGTGTAATCTGAAGTGTTTTCCCTCGTGTCACGAAACAAGCACCGTGTCTCAGTGCTTGGGCGGTTCTCCATCGTGCCGCGACATGAAAACCCGAGCTCCCGCACCGAGGCCACTGCCGCCATTGCTGGACGTGGAAACTCTCGAGTTTCTCGGAATTGGGTGGTATCCGTCGTGCCACAAAAAATGGGAACCCCCGAGCTCCGCGGGACTCGGGTATGCTTCCGTCACGCCGTGACATGGAAACTCGAAGTTCCCCCATACTTGGGCGGTGGTTTCTGCACACACACGCAACATGGACCCCCTGGGCACTTCTGTGGCCGTGCTGCGTTTCCATCGTAAGGGACACAACCCTGTGTTTCCTGCATTTGGGAAATTTTCCGCCGTGCCACGGCATCGGAAACTCTTGTGCTTCCAAAATTGGGGCGTTGTCCGTGTGGCGAAATGGAAGGAAGTTTGTATGCGCCGCGACATGGAAAACCGGGAGTTCCCAAAGGCTTCGATCCGTTGCTTTGAACACCACCAGCTCCCCAGACTCCTAAGCATGTCCCATCGTCGAGTCCCCAAGTTTCCCGCGTGGCGTAAAAAACATGGAAACCCGTGGTTTTCGCTGGGGGCGGGACATGAAAACCCCGTTTTCTGCTCTATGGCCGCCCTCCACCGTGTGCCGTGAAATGGAAACCCCAATTTCCCTAGCGTGTTTCCCCGGGCGCGGGAGGGAGCCGAGCCCCAAGTTCACAGCTCCTCGGGCTGGTTTTACACCATGCCGCGACACGGGACTTGGGGTTTCATGCCACCGACCACAATTTCCGCATCGGCGACCCTCTCGATAGCCGGGGCGGCATGGAAACCCCACCGCCCAAGCAAGAAATGCATTTTCGAAGATGCGAACAAAAGAAACAACGTTGGAATGAAAGGACCAAGGTGCAATGGGGATAGTCGTCCGACTCCTGAGCAGTGACAAGAGCGGCTCGAATCGAGGCGACCAAGGCCGAATCTCGGCGGATCGGCGTAAGGCCACCGCCACTTACAATACCCCGTCGCGTATTTAAGTCGTCCGCAAAGGATTCTTCTCAACGACCGTTTGAAATTGAACTTCAAAGTCGCCCGACCAAGATGCTTCACCATCGCGGTTTTCAAAATGACACCTGCCCCTAGGGCAACAAAGAGACGCTCCATCGCGGGTCGAGATACGTCGAAGAGTGACATGCACCGCTCAGCGTAAATTTAACTTAGAGGCGCCACCATAACCGACACGCAGCTTCGCGCCACCGGCTTTTCAACCAAGCGATGACCAATTGTGTGAACTGTAATCTGTTCCTCTCGTACTAAGTTGAATTACTATTGCGGTGCGGTTCATCGTTAGGGTAAAACTAACTCCGTTCTGACAACGTGTCTAAACTCAAATTAAGGCTCCTGACAGGTGAACAATCCAACACTGGTGAATTGCCTTCACAATGATAGGAAGAGCCGACATCGAAGGATCAAAAGCAACGTCGCTATGAACGCTTGGTCGCCACAAGCGAGTTATCTCGTGCAATCTCTTCGACACCTCTAGCTTCTGTACCCGAAAGTCTAAAGGATCGATAGGCCATGCTTTCACGGTTTGTATTCAGGATCGAAAATCAAAAACTTAAACATTTTTTACCCTTTTGTTCCACATGCATTTCTCGTTTCGTTGAGCTATCTTAGGACACCCGCGCATCTTTTAATAGATGTTCTCACTCTGCCCAAACTCCCCACCTCGACAAATGTGTTCTCTGCCCGATCGACCCGCCGAAACGTGCTCAAGGCCAAAACAAAAGCAAGGCTCCATCTCCACCCCACAGAATAAGTAAAATAACGTTAAAAGTAGTGGTATTTCACTTACGGCAGCAGCTCCCTTATTCTACACCTCTCAGGATCATTTCTGAAGTCGGACGAAAGTCGAAGCTCACGGGGTCTTCTTTTCCCGTTGATTACGCAACCGTTCCCTCGGTGTGGTTTTCGCTGGACAGTAGATAAGACGGTGGGGTCTCGTTAATCATTCATGCGTGCTAATTAGATGACGAGGCATTTGGCTACCTTAAGAGAGTCATGGTATAAGCGGTTTACCCTATTAGGATTTGAATTTCTTCTTTGAAATTCGAGCAGCTACCGAAGCCGAAATCACATTGCGTCGGCATCCGCGGGGAACCATTGCAATGCTTTGTTTTATGATAGGTGGTTCATATGGTACCGATTCTTAGTCGGCCCCATTCGCCTAGGGAAAAGCCCCGCGAGGGGGCATTCTATGCCCGTAGCCGTCGGCCGCAGGCTGCCCGCCCTCGCCACGAGAAGCGGCTGTGAAGCGAGGCTAACGACGACCCACGAGTTGAGGGCGGCCCCGCAGGGGCCACAAGCCCCGGCCCTCGAGCCAATCCTCGGTGCGGATCACCGTTTGCCGACTTCCCTTACCTACATTGTTCTATTGACCGAAGGCACATTCTACCTTGGAGACACGGTGGTTATGAGTACGACCCCGGAGCATCGACGTGCTCGGTCCTCCGGTTTTCCAAGGGCAACGAGGGGTCTGCCATGGACACCGCAAGGGCCGTACGGTGCTCTTCCGAACGTGGACTGTCTCGGGTGAACCGATTTCGGGGTGGGCAAGGCTGTTAAAAAGATGCTCTTCCCGGGGCCGACGAGCGTCTGGGATTTCCTAGTGCCGCCTACCACCATGTCTCGGTTAAGAATATTAACTTGGAAATTCCCTTTCGATGCTCGTGCGGAAGCGCTGCCCTTGATACGAAACTGCCATATCTCTTGGGATCGACTAACCCATGTGTCCAAGTGTTGTTCATGGAACACTCTGTCGGTCTTCAAAGTTCTCATTTGAATATTTGCTACTACCATAAGAATCTGCAAGAGGCCCGATCCACCCAAGCTCACCCGCCGGGGTTCCTCAACGACCCCCCGCATCCTCCACTCATCGAAAGCGGGCAATTAACAAGCCGGTGAGTATAGGTTACGCGCTTCGACGCCATCCATTTCGGGAGCTGAGTGATTATTTAGATGAGTTGTTATACACTCATGCTCAGTTACGGCTTCCGTGCCGTCTGCTTGTCTTAATCCAGCAACACCTTTTGTGGGATCTCGGTTCATCCCCGCATCGCCGATTCTGCTTACCAAAAATGGCCCACTTGGAGCTCTCGATTCCATGGCACGGCTCAATGGAGCATCGCACCCTCTTACCTATTTTAAAGTTTGAGAATAGGTCGAGGCGTGACGCCCTCGATGCTCCTAATCATTTTGCTACCGATAAAAACTCGTGCGTGAGCTCGCCTATCCCCGAGGGAAACTTCGGAGGAAACCCGGCTACTAGATGGTTCGATTAGTCTTTCAGCCCCTATACCCAAGTCATACGAACGATTTTCACATTAGTATCGCTACGAGCCTCCACGAGTTTCCTGCGGCTTCGTCTGCTCGGTGCATAGTTCACTGCATCTTTCGGGTCCCCCACACGGTGTGCTACGCCTCGAACCTTTCGCATAAGCTCCAAAGGTCGATCGACGATGCACCCCCAGCAAGAAGGGAAGATCTTGCCGTCGACTTCCTTGGCCTCGCGGAGTTTCAGAAACCCGCCGACTCGCACACATGTTAGACTCCTTGAGTCCGTGTTTCCAAGGACGCCGGGCCGAATGGAAAGAAAAGCCCGCCAACCAACACCACGAGCGCGCGGTGCACACGGCCGCACAAGGGCACACGCTTCGTCCCCGACCCACCGCACGGCAAACCGACGGGCGGTGCTCCACCCGTGCTTGTGACGATGCAGCCCGACCGTGTTGGTTTGCACCTCATGTATCGACGCGGCGGACCCGACTGAGCCAGTTCCACATCCGGCGAGACGCATCGACGTGACCTCCATCCGCTTCCCCTCCCGGCAAGTCAAGCACTCTTTGAACTCTCTTTTCAAAGTCCTTTTCATCTTCCTCCTCGCGGTACTTGTTCGCTATGCGGTCTCTACTCTGTATTTAGCCTTAGGAACGGAATTTACCACCCAATTAGGGGCTGCATTCCCAAACAGCCGACGTCGACGACAACAGCCTCGTGATGTCGCGCGGTCCCTGAGCCGGACGGGCGTCACCCTCTCGGCCTTCCCCCTTCCCAGAGGACTTGGCCGGGTCTTGCCGCCGAGGGACGCTTCCTCGTAGACTACAATTTGGTCGAGCGTCTGTGCTTACCCGATATCAGTATTTGGGCTCTTCCCGATTACGCCGCGCCGCTACTAGGGGAATCCTTGTAAGTTTCTTTTCCTCCGCGATATATGCTTAAACTACAGCGGGTGTTCTACTTGCTGGTCGAGGTCGCAATTTGGAGCTAAGTATACGCACCCTGCCAGGTGGGGAGGGACAAGAGAGAGCAAAAGCAGGGTTCCGGGGATGCCACGAGAGAGCCCGCATCGGCTAGCAGCCGAGCCGCCCAGCAAGGGGACAAGATCGCCGCTTACCGACGCACGCCACGAAACATCGCTTGCCACATTTCGACCAACCGCGCTTTCGCATTGGGCACAGGGAGCCGACCACCTCCGGCTTGCTCCCTACCATATTGCACGAGGAGCGCGTTTCGAAGTTGGGGATGCGACGCCCGGACGAACGTGCCCTCGCCGAGCCTCGGGCGCAAATTGCGTTCAAAAAACTCGATGATTCACGGGATTAACGCAATTTCACACTAAGTATCGCATTTTGCTGCGTCCTTCTATCGTAACGAGAGAGCGAGATATCCGATGTGCGAGAGTCGTTTCCGTGTGTTACCAAAATATCGCACCCCCACGAGAAATGGCTAAAAGCCAACCCAACGTACAATGCGTCGCAACAAACCCCCTTCCCCCTCAAGACAACCGCACTCCATAACACCCCACTCACCAAAGGGAAGGGGGCTCGAACAAACGAGAAGAGACTGCTTTCAAACCCACATGCCTTTTTCCAAAAAGGGTGGGAGTGTAAAGAACGATGACGAGAAGGACTAGGGGTGGCCACCACCGAAAACTCGCACTTCTTTTCGTCCCTTCACGAACATCAAGCCCACTACAACTCCCCCTTTTTTCTCGCGTAAAGACGAGGGGGTCGAAAGCGAGGAAAGTAAGAAAAACACATGAAAGAAAGAGAAACAAAAATTGTCCACCCACTCAAAGAGGGAGGAGGCCCAAACGGTATAACAAACACTTCGCGAGCCCCGCGCCCTCGCAAGGGGGGAATCGCAAGAAACGACAATCGGGAAGGACTAGGGTGGCCCTAGCCCGGGGAGCTCGCGGCTGCCTTTCATCCTTCGCGAATGCCAATCCTCGACAATTCACCCTTTTCTCCGTAAAGCTAGGGGACCGAAAGGAGGAAGAAAAAAAAGCAACCCAAAAAGAGAGAGAGAACCAAAACATAGACAGAGGGCTCAAACACAAAACGAGGCTTTCGAGGCCCGTGCCCATCGCGAAAAGGCGGGGACGCGCACGGATCAACGACCGAAGGACTAGAGTAGCCACGGCGAGGGAACTGCGCCTTTCGCCTTTTTCATCCTTCGAAAAACGTCAAAATCCACGGCAATAATCCCAGCACTTTATCTCCCGTAAAGGCTAGGGGGAACAAAACAAATCACAAGGGGAGGCTCCGAAACATAGTACAAGATTTTCCAAACACCGTGCCTTAGCAAAAAATGGGGGAGCCCTCGTAAGCAAGGATGACGCGAGAAGGACTCAGGGTGGCCAACCGGGGAGTTTGCCATCGCTTTTCATCCTTCTCGCATACGCAGACCCACAACAATTCTCGCTCTTTCTCCATAAAGGCTGGGGACATAGGAAAGGGAAGAAAACGACGACAAGAAAGAAAAGAAAAACCAAGCATTACCCACCATAACACTCGCGACAAAAATCCAATTTGAGAAAAGGAGGGCCAGAATTTCAAGCAAACGCGCTGGCCTAGAAAACGACGAAGGGCCACGCGCGCGCGAGGGACGTTGAGCAACCAACAAAGAGAAGGAAAACAAGGCACCCACATCAAAAGCATCCCACGTTTTCGCACCCTTCCACATACTACATTGCGACGCAACATCCTTTCTATCTACACGACATAACGAGCGGCAATCGAAACAACCAAGCAGAGACAAGCCACAACGTAAACTTGACCACTAGAAAAGCGAGGGCCACACGATGCGAGACAAGTGCCTGAGAGACACGTTACTGCGGGAAGGTAACGACCCCCAACCCACACAAGGCTTCGAGACAAAAAAATTGCACTAATGGCAAACCCACCCCGCTATTGCACCCCTCCGTGTACAGGGGCACCCTGAGCAACCTTTCACGACCAAAAATTCGAGGGGCCCAAACAACCGAAACTCCAGAAGAGGGTTATCGCGGTCGAGCACTCAATGTTGCGGATAAAGCCCGGAGGCCACAAATATGCCGGCGGTGCAACGTCACACCTAAAAGAGGGAAGCCCCCAAAGCACACACCACAATGCTTTTGCAACAATCGACACATCCAAGAAATGACCAAGTCACGCAAAACCACACAATCCAAATGGTCGAGGGCCTAGGACATAACCTAGCTTCCTACTTTTCCTTGGAAGGGGGAGTGGCTCGAAAAAGACGAGGAATTCCCTCAACACCAAAGGGGACGAGAGAAGAATGCCGCCTCGTGCCCATTGACGAGGAAACTTGCAATTTTGATGGAGCTCGAACCAAGGGAGGGCTATTTCATTACCTAGACCCAACCCTTCCGCGAGGGCATGTCAAGGAACGGTCGAGAGGACTGGGGTGGCCATCCCAACGAATTTCTCCGCGCTTCATCCATCCCATATTTCGACACCCACCACTGACATTTTCCCCTCGCGAAAGGGTTGAGGGTAGAAAGCGCATGCGCAACCACTCCCTTGACCCAACCACCAACAAAGAGGCTCGCCCCGAAGCAAACACATAAACCACCGCCACCGCCTTTGGAGAGAACCAACTATGGAGGCCCACATCTTCCAACGAACGAAAGGACACGAGAGCATCGCCCCGCTACGAACGAGTACGAATTTTTCCATCATGTTTCCCAAGCACCTCAGCTTGCAGACAACCATGCCCGCCGAACGCACTGGGTTGGAGAGGGGGCTCCCGGAGCAACGGCTTCGAACCCCATACGAAAAAACACATTAGGGGGAAATAATAACAAAGGACTGGGACAAGCACGAAGCATCGCTTGCAAGTACACGAAACAACAAGCGTGAACTCAAGATAGGCAACTAAAAATGTTGCGAGTCTCTTTACGCAAAGGCACCACCCCGGAAGCAAAGCATCAAACCCACTCACCCTAGAGACACACCACACGTTCCTAGATTACATACAATCGAAACCCACACAACCCAAACGAAGAAAAACAAAAACCACCACTATCAAACGTCCTACCGCAGTTACACCTACGGTAACCTTGTTACGACTTCTCCTTCCTCTAAATGATAAGGTTCAATGAACTTCTCACGACGTCGACAAGCGGCGAAAGACCACGCGTCGTCGACGCAATCCGAACACTTCACCGGCTCATTCAATCGGTAGGGAGTGATGGGCGGTGTGTACAAAGGAGCGAGGGACGTGGTCAACACGAGTTGATGACACGCTGCTTACTAGGAATTCCTCGTTGAAGACCAATAATTGCAATGAGTACATCCCCATCACGATGCAATTTGAGAAGATTTCCGATTCTCTCGAACCGGGAAGAAAAACTTGTTGGGTGCATCAGGTGTAGCGCGCGTGTGGCCCCGAACATCTAAGGGCATCCATGAGACTCTGTTATTGCCTCAAGCTTCCATGGCCTAAACGGCCACCGAGGTCCACTCTAAGAAGGCGGCCGCGAAGGGGAACCTCCCGCGTAGCTAGTTAGCAGGCTCGAGGTCTCGATTCGTTATCGGAATTAACCTAGGACAAATCGCTCCACTAACTAAGAACGGCCATGCACCACCACCCATAGAATCAAGAAAAGAGCTCTCAATCTTGCTCAATCCTTACTATGTTCGGGACACGGTAAGTTTCCCATGTTGAGTCAAATTAAGCCGCGGTGACTCCCACTCCTCATTGGTGCCCTTCCGTCAATTCCTTTAAGTTTCGGCCTTGCAACCATACTCCCCCGAACCCAAACACTACGATTTCTCGAGGAGAAGGTCTTTAAGGCGAGTCCTTAGAGCAACATCCGCCGATCCCTGGTGGCATCGTTTATGGTTGAGACTAGGATGGTATACGATCATCTTTCGAGCCCCCACTTTCATTTTTGATTAATGAAAACATCCTTGGAAAATGCTTTCGCAGTGTGGTCGAGTCTTTTCATAAATCCAAGAATTTCACCTCACGACAATGAAATACGAATGCAGCGGTCCCTATTAATCATTACTCACGGTCCAGAAGGCCAACACAATAGGACAGGACTCCTATCACGTTATTCCACATGCTAATGTATTCGGAGCATAAAGCTTGCTTTGAGCACTCTAATTTTTCACAGTAACGTCGAGACCGCGACCCCGACGATTAAGCCGAGGAGCACGCCGCCGACAGAAAACAAAAAAGGGGACGGAAGGGCGGGTGCACACCGAGTAGGCGGACCGACCTTTACGACCAGATTCAACTACGAGCTTTTTAAGCCTGCAACAACTTAAATATACGCTAGTTGGAGGCACGGAATTACCGCGAGCTGCGCTTTCCATAATTTCCCTCCAATGGATCCTCGTTAAGGGATTTAGATTGTACTCATTCCAATTACCCGGACTCGATGAGCGCTATGATGTTGTTATTTATTGTCACTACCTCCCCATGTTGAGATATGGAGTAGTTGCCGCATCTACGCCTTCCTCGGATGTGGTATCCGTTTCTCGGGGCTCCCTCTCCGGAATCGAACACTAATTCTCCAGTCACCGATCACCACCATCGGCGAGGCCTCTGTCCTACCTATCGAAAGTTGATAGGGGCAACGAAATTTGAATGAAGCATCGCCGGCACTAAGGGGTATGTGCGATCCGTCGAGTTATCATGATTCAACACCGGAGAAGCGGGCAAGCCCGTGCCGCGCTGCCTATCTAAAAAATCCATCCCTTGCGAAAGAGTCGGGACTTTGGTGCACGTATTAGCTCTAGAATTACTACGGTTATCCGAGTAGTATGGTACCATCCATATAAGCCGATTTGATGAGCCATCACGAGTTTCACGATCCGAATTAGTTCATACTTAGACATGCATGGCTTAATCTTTGAAGACAAGCATATGACTACGGCGAGGATGACTTCAGAGTAGCACCCTCCCCCACTTCAAGGGCATTCAAAAGTTCTCTCTTCACAGAGAGCGAGCCCGAACACCCATCAAGTCAAGGATGAGGGTCAACATATCATGTAAAGCTCTTACACACTTGCACCATCTTGCATCCCCAAGAAGGGATTAGAGCCCCACACACGGTACATGCTAAGGACATGCAAGACATCAAATGTAATGAATGATGGATCGCAAGATCCCTGTGAAAAGCGAAAAAAAATGGGTCAACCCTCGAGAGTCACATTGCACGAGTGCTCAGAGTTGGTAACCACCCCCCCCAACCGGCAAGGATGGAAAAAAGCCTTATCACCCATCGACGACCACGGTGAACGGACAAGGGAGAAAACGAGGGAACAAAGACTCTCTTAGAAATGCCCCCCAAACCCTCCCTTTGCCTCACACCAAGGCCACCTAGGGAATCCACTCCGATGGTGGCAATAGTGGAACTTCGAGCGCTGCTGGCGATCCCGATGCAAAGGCAAACAAATGGAGAAAGACCAACCGCACAATCTCTCTCTCTCTCTCTCTCTCTCTCTCTCTCTCTCTCTCTCTATCTCTATCTCAAACGCCTCCCAACCATCCCCCGCCCCGCACCAAGGCCACCTAGGAGTCCACAGGATAAAGCGACAACGATGGACCTCGATCACTCGATCGCCTGCGAGCGACTTGTCGAGTGCGAAAAGCAAAAGTAAGTAAATAAAGGGGAGAGCAGCACGACCCCCATGAGCGTCTCTTAAAAATTCCACACGCAACCCTTTCCCGCCCGAGCGAGGGGAGGGCCCACCTGAGAGTCACCGAGACGGCGGACACGATCGGACCTCGATCACTTCGATGCTGCGCGGCAACACTCACTGAGCAAAGGAAAAAGAAGGAAGTAGAAGGAGAGAATGACCCAAGTCGACAGCCTCTATTAGAAATGCCACCCCAACACGGCCCGCACCCGCAGCCCGAGGCCACCCTTGAGAGTCCACCGGTCGGCGGGCGACGCAGTGGACCTCGATGCGTTTCGATCGCACAGCGGCACCCTCGATGCAAAAAGGACAGAAACAAACTCAAGAACGACCATTCTGCGACACTCACTGTTTAGTCTCCCAACCCTCCCCCCACCCCACATGACCACCTGTGAGTCCACCCGGACGAGCGGCAACGGTGGGACCTCGATCGCTTCGATCGCACTCGGGACAACCTCGAGTGCGAAGGAAGAGGAAAAAAAATGAATGCATGTCAAGAGGCTCGCTACAAAAAGGCATGAACACTGTATCCAAACAAGAGGAGGGATCGGGCGACGCACACACACACCACACGCATACCAAAAGCAACACCGGGAGATTCCCCCACCGACTTGCCAGGCGGGACAATAGAAAACTTCTCACCTCGCAGCCACCTCCACACGGAGAGGAGGGAGGGTCGCGAAGCGTTCCACCTTCAAGTCACTCCTTCTGGATCATAGCTCCCCGCCATCAGCGTGCGTCGAAGCCTCATCACTGTTGGACCACAATCGCATGAGCGATCAACAAAAACAATAAATGCCCATCACCTTGTGTCTCAACATTCCAAGCCGCGTAATCCTACGATGCACGCAAGATGCAAGGAAAAAAGCTGACCACTCGGCGAGCAAAGCAAATGAGCCACCACATCTATCAAGACCTCAAAGCCAATGCGAGGACAAACAACGTGCGCTGCTAAAAGGAATTCCGGGACCCTTAATTTTACAACAAGGAGAACCGCTCGCTCCTCACATCGCTCAATGGAAAAAAGCAAGCAAGAGGGGAAGCTTACGGCGAGAAACCCCTGCGCATTCCTCTTAAACATATGCATCTCAACCCATAGTGCGACATGGAAAAGAGTACAAGCACAAGAAACGACACGCAGTAAAGAGCCAAACAATGAAAGAGGACAATCGTCTCAAGGAGCCACACACAAAAAGCCCATCCAATTCCGAGAACACGGAGCGAGAGAGGGGAATTGTTCACATATGCACACTCCAGAGGACGAGCATGGCCAACAGTACCGGCTCATGTGCTCTACGAGTGGGGATGGAGAGAATGCGAATGTCTGGGACAACCCTACAAATGACCCAAGGCCACTCTTCGGGCACACCCGACAAGCTACTCAATTTACCAGCCTACCTTTCACACGAAAAGTCAACCCCTCGCCCCAGAAAGAGAGGAGGTGAACAATATAGCGAGGAGCCGATTTCCACGAAGCCAACGAGACAAAAGCCCACCTCTCCAACCACCAAAAAAGGAGGAGGTGAACAATATAGTGAAGAGCCCAACATCGACGGAGCCAACGAGCGAGCAAGGGCACAGGGCGACATAGGCGACCGACCGATTGTCTCGAGGAGCCACACGAGAGCGACCTCATCCAACTGCGAGAACACGGAAGCGGAAGGTAGCTGCTTTTCACATATGCCTCCCCAGGGACAAGCATGGCCAACATTACCGCTCTATGCGCTACCGAGTGGGGATGGAGAGAGAAGACGAGAGTCGACAGACCCTACAAATGACCCAAGGCCACTCTTCGGGCACACCCGAACAAGCAACTCAGAGACATACCAGCTTCCACCTTTGCACGAAAATCCAACCCTCCCCCCCCACCAAAAGGGAGAGGGGTGAACAATATGCCGAGGAGCCGATTTCTACGAAGCCAACGAGACAAAATCCCACCTCTCCAACCCACAAAAAGGGAGGAGGTGAACAATATAGTGAAGAGCTAACATCGACGGAGCCCAACGAGCGAGCCGGGGGCACGAGAGCGACATAGGCGACCGGCCGATTGTCTCAGGGCCGGGGTGACCTCGTCGCTCCGAGGCACGAGGAGGAAGGGGTAACTCTTTTCATGTCTGCCTCCCCCAAGATGAGCAGCAGGCAACGGCTGCCGCCATGCTGCGCTCTTGGGGTGGGGATGGAGAGAAAGGCAGTGTTATTGTTCTAGAAGTAATACTGTTAGTCATCGATGCTGTGTAGTGATGACTATGTCTGCAATTTGAGTTTTTCTAGAAACTAATTTCCTTATGTCAATATGTCATCTAGAAAACCCTCCTAAAACTTTTTTCGCCTTTCTACTTTTCAGCACACCCATGTCAAAATCAAAACCTCATTATCCCTTTCCTACCTGGCTTCAGCCCCCTGATCTTCCCATCAGCTTTAAAAAGCAAATCCAAATCTGTTTCAAAAGTCTCCCCTATGTTAGGAAGTGGCGCTTTAAGGCATTTTACCCTTGGCAATCATCAAAAGGCCAAAAAGCCTCCATCTGTAACAGAACTACCATGACTGACCTCCCACTTTGCAAATGAAATTGACAAACAGCTCTAAGTCGCGCCACTCACATCCCCTAGATCTCAGCACTGCATAAACCCCAATCTCAAGCTGACTATTAGGTGTTTCACAGTGTTTTATGGTTTCTACAAAGGCAAGAAATATAACTTCATCTCAGGAGGAAATGCTTGAATCTACAGTTAGAAGAACAACTACTTCTAAATGTAACTTGAGCCTGAGATATGTCTGCAAAACAGAAAGCTACTCATCCAGACCTTACAGCTCTTTCCAGCATGAAAATCACAGTAAGAAAAGGACACCACTGTTTCAGCAAACTGGTAAATTTGCATGGCCCAGAACCTCCTTCATTTACAAGCAGAGGGTTAGGGCGCCTCCTTCATCTACAAGCAGAGGGTGCTGGCCAGTATTGACTTTAAAGGTTGCAGAAGTCCAGGTTTTCCTTTACTGAACAAATGAAACAGAGACTCCAGGTTTTTCTGAGTGTGAATGATGATCATAACAGAGAATAAAGTCTGCAGTATGCAAGTTCAAAGGAAAACAGAGTTTGGTCTGATAAAGGAGGTCATTTGAAGCTTTCAAATCATATCAATTGTTAAACTTTAGAAAGGCATGTCATTAGTAAAAATTCCAATCATAAACAGCCTGCTTGTCCACAAGATCAAATTGAAGGGATGCTGACAGATCATGTCATCACCTAGGCAGAAAGAAAGTGCTTGGTTCTTCAAAAGGCACTAACCTCCATAGTCACAGAGACTATCTTTCAAATAATTTGTCATGAGATGACCAAAGCAAATGATGACATCTCAGTTTCCCTCAGAGCAGTACAGTGAGACAAGGATACTTTGACTAGGGTTGTTCTGAAGCATAGTGGTGATTGCAAACAGAAGGTACCAGTGTTGATGTTTTTTAAGTTGACTGCCTATCATCATAATCCAAGCAAATCCTTGTCATGCATCATTTTCAAATAATCTTCAGATACTTTGCTCAGTGAAGAGCCTCCTCCATTTATGAGCAGATGGCCAAAGCATTGCAGGTTGTTGAAAACTGATTGATCTAAAGTGCAGTGGAAGAATACAAAGAAATTAAATAGAAGTCATTGCATAGGTAAAAGTTAGGGTTTATGATTTAAAAGTATTGTTAAAATGTCTTTCAAGAAATACATTATGATAGACAGGAAACAATATGAGTATGCATGCATTAATACCAAAAAGGAATAGTTTCTTTAAAGGAAAGGGCTAAACAGCACCCCACTGTCACCTGCCCAAAAGTCTGAGAGAGCTCCTTTTGAGTAAACAGAGAAATATAGTGTGAAAGCATGCAACCAAAAGATGGCGCTTACAGTCCAGGGAGAAGCCTATAAATCACCTGGAAGCAGCAATTATCAAACAAATTGGAAGAACACAGGCCATCTCCTGTTAAAAGGACAAAACAGTTTTCAAGATTTTTCAAAATGCTCTTTGACACATTCTGAGTGATTTTCTTTAAACATCACCTAAAGTGTCAAAGCAGGGGACATAGTTGAGCTTTGGAACGTTTCTCTTACAAAAAGACCGATGCACTAATCAAAGCAAATATTAGGGAAAAGAGTTGATAAAGCACTTAGAGGAAAATTTTGTCAAAACCAAGTTTAAAAGGGTAAGCCATCTCCTCTCAAAGGTCAGAGACAGCTATGCTGTTCATGAATAAGAAAGTATAAAAGTTATTGAGGCAGCATTTCAAATTCTTCTGCAACCAGGGATCCTACAAGTCAGTCTACAGGTTTATCAAGTACAAGAGTGATTTGGCCTATTTTCAGTTTCTGGAGAAAGATTTTAAACAAGTATAGGCCTGTTCATCATAAAAGGAAAAGGGTACCATATCAGTGCATCTTGAGCATAAGCAAATACAACTGCATTTTATACCCACAGTCAGAAAATAGATTTAAAGGACACTTGGCATTTAAGTCAGTTTCAAGGAGAGGCCTTGTCATTTTGAAGCAGCTAGAAAGGACACTTCGAAATTCAAAAATCAAAGAGGTTAAATATATCTTCTCACCAAGTGGCAGAGGCACTCCATAAACTCTTTGATATATTAGTAAGAAAATGTCACATTTTTAAAGGGACACGAAAGGGTCGGCCCTAAACAGAAAGTCATTGTTCAAGTTTATATACATATTCAAAATGACAAGGCCACAGTTTAAAAACCAAACAGAGTTGAAAACCAACGTCACTTTTCAAAGTTTAAGACCGTTGAAGATTTGTTTTGAAATGACATAAGGGTGAAGGTCGAGGGCGATTTTATCATTTTCAAAACTGCAAACAAAGTTCCATACCTTCCCTTAACATCAAAACCAGTGAATCGGGTCGATTTGCAGGTTTTTGCGTTGTTAAAAGGCCGAGCGACGCGCCTGGAAACCCGCGCGACGTGCCTGAGAGAGTGTTTACACTGCCCGTCAGTTCATGCGCGACGCGCCTGTACAGTGGCGCGACGTGCCTGTACCGGGCGCCCGACCACCCGACAGGCCGACCCGACAAAGCCACCCGGGTATAATTCTGCGCGCCGTTCTTTGCTGAAAGAGTGCCGCTCATACCTTGATAGACCTCCGGTGCTACTCCAGCCCTCCCCAACGGCTGTCATCGAATCTTGAGGTATTTTCACACATTTTTCTCCCTCAATTTCAAAAAAATTGCTAAGAAACATGAAAGTTTGAAATCAAAACCGTGGTGTGAAGTGAAGGGGTTAGAACAGAACTTTGGTATTCAGATAGGACAGAGGCTGTTTTTACAAAGAAACAGAGTTCACATATTTAACAGAAGCTTGAACAGTGGGGAAGAGATGAGCTGCTACAGCCCTTATTAAAACCATGGAGCTTGTTTAAAATACTGTAACCATTGTTCCATAAACAGTGAATTCGACTGTATGCTCTCACCAGGGTTAGATTTATGAGCCTGTTGTTTGTTTAATAGAGTGACATACATATAAGGGAATAGTGAAGCTTAGTAAGAAAAAGGTTCTTGGTCAAGCAGAAAATTATAGTTTGAAGCTGTAGAGAAAGATTTTGTTATAGAGAGATAGGGTTTAGGTTTGAAGAGAAACTTTTCACATTGTCCTCAAGGCATTGCCACATTATTAAAACAGTGAAGTGCAACCAGTAAAAGAGGTTTTGACATATTTGTTTTGAAAAAGAGAACTCACATAGTTTTTGCCAAAAACTGTGTAGTCTTCTAGACTCTGTCATTTTTGCTCCAGTCCTGTGTATTGACAGTCTAAACATATGTATGGTGGTTTGCAAGAGATGCAAGATTAGTGGACTGTTGGCACACTTATACAGGGCAAAGTTTTTAATGATTGCAAAAGTTACCATGGAAAGGAGTAAGAGGTATTGAGTGACATCTTAAAACTCACAAGAACAGGGTAATCAAAGCACTTCTCACAGCAAACTCTTTCTAGCAGTCTGCCCCTCTTTTTCACTGTATCATTTCCTGCTGAAAAGTGTTGACTGAGATATTTTTTAAGGTGTAGAGCCACTTTCTGAAGGGCAGGGTTTTTAGTGGTTCAATTTTAACATTAGAGACAGAGATATAGATGGGGTGGTTGATCTCTTAAATTCACAAGGAAAGGTGACTTTTCAATATTGTGCATAGGAAATTTACACAGAAGTCTGTCTCCTTTTTGCTATATAGTACCCTATTGAGAATTTTGCCTGGCTGAGGTACATTCAAAGGTGAAAGGCTGGTTTTAAGGAGAGCAGAGGTCGTGAATTCAAAGACACTTGTTGCAAACCATCCACCTCATATTGTTTCTCTGTCAAAGCAGCATATTGACACAGTTTCAATCCAGCAGGACTTTTTACACACAGTGGGGGCAGCTTGTCTTTTCCAAAGCATATTCAGGTCAAAATGCCTCCAAGGCAAGACCACAGGAGCGGTCCACATAAGAGATATGAGCCCATCTCTACAGAAGAGATTAATGCTCATCCATCTGTACTTTTCAACTTCCATGAAGTAGGCTGCCTTGATTTTTGCCAGAAGATAGAAGAAATCAAGAGTTTTTCGCCATTAACACACTTGTGCACCCTGAGATTCAAAGAAAAACACTTCCAAGTGGCGGATCTTGATTTCAAAATTTCTCCAAGGTATGTGTCCAAGGCCACCAAGATCCCGTATCATGGCGAAAAATGGTTTAAACAAGCTCATCTTGACTTGGAGGATTACAAACCTTTCATCAAGCCTGAACATAGAGAGGCTGTCACTGCTATTTTCCCTTTTTCATATCTCCTTGACAGTTATGCTCCGCTTATGAAAGCCATAATGAAATATTTCACTTGTGAAGGGAGGTTTAATCGAATTTATGCCTACCATGTCTGCTTATTGATGCATTTTACCAGAAGCAGGCAACTAAACCTTCCTTACTTTTTGTCCAAGAGCATAGAGAAAATGGCATCTACTGTCCAAAAGAAGGCCCCACCTCAGCAAATCCCTTCTCTTTTTCATCATTCTTTGATCAAGATTATCTTCCTATACCAGCTGGAGAAGAAAGAGGTTTCATGGGATTTATTCATCAGCCATCCAGATTTTGCCACTGTTCCTCCTGCCCATGTTTCTCCTACTCAGCCTGTCCATCGCCCAGTGCCTCTGTCTAGTAGGCCTACACCTAGAAGGCTCAGAATGACTACTGGACAGCCAAGTCAACAGGGGGAAGGAGAGGGCAGTGAAAAGTAGCAAGAAGGAAGGGATGAGGGACATCAGCAGATAGAGGATGAGGGACAGCAGCGGTTGGATGTTGAGGGACAGCAGCAGATGGATGTTGAGGGACAGCAGCAGATAGGTGATGAAGGACAGCAGGTCCATGATGAGGAACAACAGCAAATAGAAAGTGAAGGACAGCAGGTCCAAGATGAACAGCAACAGGTACACATTGATGAACAACAGTTAGATGATGAGGAACAGCAGCAAGTGCAAGATGAAGAACAACAAGTTGGGCAGGAAATTGAAACACCTCTTGAGCCACAAATTGGACAAGACATTGATGAAGAACAGCAAGCTAAGGCTGCCACCTTAACAGTGACAAATATTGTTCCTAGCAAGAGGAAATTGCCCAAAAAGACACCTTCTAGCATGCCAAGAAGGAAAAGCGCCAGATTGGCTTTCAAAGGCAAAAGTAAAGTTGGAAAAAGTACAAAGCATGGAGGTGAATTAGCTATTATCCCTATCCAAAGCGATGATAGTGACAATGAGGCCCGCCTTCTTGAAAATCTCTTAATCCATAAGGAAGGGCAAATTGATGCATTAGAGCAAGATCTTCAAAGGGCAAGGAATTTCAATCATTTCTTGGAGATTGAAAACAAACAAATGAATGTGCACACAGCTGTTCATGAGGCACGGGCGATTAAGTATAAGAAAGAGGCAAAAAAGGCGCAAGCAAGAATTGAAGAGCTCATTGGTGAGTTTGATGATGAAGAGGAGGAAGACCAGCCTAGGCGGAAGAGGCCTAGGACCATCGGGCTTAGAAGAGCCTTGGAAAAGCAGAGAGCAGAAGAGCAAGCCCAGCTCCAAGCCTTTCCTCTCACTGCACTCCTTGAGCAGGAAATTGAGGAAAACAAAGAAGCATGGCTTGAGAGAGCTAACAAGCATTTGGAAGTGAAGCTTGAGAAGGCGAACAGGGATCTTGAGCTGCAAAGAAAGAGGACTCATCACTTTCAGAAGCTAAATCAGTTTGCCCGGCGCAAACTAAAGGTAGCACAAGAGAAATTGAAGAAGGTGAAAGGGAAGCGCCTAGCACGGAAAGAAGGGAAAAGCATATCAGCCCTTGATATTTTGGCCTCAGCTTCGGAGCATGTTGCTATGGACCCTTGAGGGTCATGCATGCCAAATTAGGGCCTTTTTCGACAACTTTTTGTTTTTTGGCATTTTTTGGGTTTTTGGTCGAAAACTCATAATTTCGCCATTTCAGTTTGAGGAATTGTCAAGGGAGGAGGATGACACCGATAGATGCTATAATTCTATGAGCAGGTCTCCAGTAATTTTCAGGGCATTTGGAGATCATTCGCCCCCTCAAATTGGCGAAAAACACCCTCATTTTGCACGTTCTGCCCGCCATATCAGCAGTCTGCTATTTTCTGGGTTTTTTCACACAGGTACAGTTTTGGATGACTTCCGGACCTCGGATTGAGTTGGTTCTAGTTGCGCCGGAAAGTAGACACAGAGAGCTTTCCAGCAAGCCCTCATGAGCCTCATTTCGACATCGGGAAGGCTGCCTATTGCATCCGGCAAGTCATGGGACCTTTTTCAGGCATAAATATGAAGTATTTTTGTAATTTTTGAACTCCAAAAATCTGCTTTTCCCAAATGTGCGTTAAGCTATTTTTATCATTGGGAAATCATGTAAAGTCAATATAATTTCCGTTTTTAGCAGTTTTTAGATATTTTATGGGATATTTTGTGCCTTGGGCTTTGCAAAGCCTCAAGGACAAGTTTAGATATTTTGACTTGGCCAATGGGATAGCTAGTTGCTCCATGAGGTTTTCCTCCCTCAAGCCTATTTATTCCATGGGTTTCATTGTAAATCAGAGGCTGAACTTTAGAGAAGAATTAATACATTGGTCATATGAGCTTTGATGAATACACTTGTGTTATGATTTTTGGACTGCCTCTTGGATGCTTTTGAGGAGTGATGAAGGATTGGTGATGGATTCCATGACATGGTAGAATGGTATAGTTTTTCTTGCTATGTTTTTTTGTCTTCTAGTTTTCATTCATAATCCATGCTTCTTGCTGCTATAGATCAGTAGAGATTAGTTTTGAGATATGCCCATGGAGGCACCTCAAAATTCCTGAATCTTCATAGCTTGATGTTTTCTTCTTCCTTTGTTATGCTAAAGAATTCTTAACTGCTCTTTAGTAACCTAAGGATAATGTTTGCTTGTTTTATTTACAAGTTCTATGCATGTTGAGTAGGATGTATGGTGTGCCCTGCCTACCTATAAGCTGTCCATAGTTCTGTCCATAAAACTTTCTCTTTGACTGATTTGTTGATCATCTTGTTGAACCAAGGAGGCCTAGTCCCGATCTAGCCCTTTGCCTAAAACTATGAAATCTTGTTTGTCAAAGTGCCCAATGACTTAGAGACTATGTTTAGGCGTTCCGATGTAGTTTATGAGTTGTTAGTTTGTCTCATGTGTTTTCCCCAAAGTCTGATAGCCATTTCCCGAAGTTAGAGGGTCTTATACCTCTATGTATGGCTGGAATGTTTGATTTCTATGTATTAATTAGCTCATAGTTACATTTAACATGATTAATGGCTTGCTATAAAATGTTTATGTCTGCTATCGACTAGTTACACTTGAAATCCTTTTGTCTTTCACCAACTTGTTGTCCATTTAACCCATTTTGCCCAAAGATCCCTTCTACCGTGAATCAAATCGGCCCTACAGCAGCCTTACATCATCACCTCATAGCTTCCTTGACCTGTTTGACCCCATAGCCCAATTTATCTACATCTTGTTATCAGTTTATGTCTTTGATCAGTTTTATCCCTCACGAACTTAAAAAACCCAAAAAAAATCAAAAACTCACTTCATAACTAGCCTAATATCATAACACCATAAGCAAACACACCGATATCTTTTATATATAATAGAGAGAGCCCTCTGTGAGTCCAGGAAGGCTAGGTCCTCGGGCTCCAAAGCTTGGTTTGATGTTACATCGTCATTTGGCTAAGCCAATCGGCCAAATCACGGGACCTAACAC